>JARFJB010001971.1:972500-997298 GCA_036346205.1 Vesta saturnalis
AACGAATTTTAATTAGCCCTGTTAATATATTTATTTTGAATTGTAAATCTACTATTCAACCAGAATATGTAATAAACTCGTGTTGTTAATAAATTGTAAATAAATAAATATGAAATACTAAATTTTGATCTGAATGATTTTTAATGAAAAACCAAGCGCAGGAAAATCCATGAATAGAGTCCCTTTTCAAAGATCTCACCTAAAGGGACAGTTATTGCAATTGATCAAAATATTCTAAATCAGGAAATATCCGTTATGAGGTCCACATCGCGAGTGCGTGCGCGAGCACGTGTGTGAATGTGCGTACCTAGGTGGAATAAATATGTCGGAATATGTTGAAGTAATCAGACCATTTAGGATAAAATATTACTATTATAAGAACTTTATCGCCGTGATAGAAATTGAAGATTGAAACAGTAAACAAACCACGGTAAAAAGCCTTCAAGGTCTATTAAATGTGTTTAATTGGGTATGACAGAAGGTACAGGCTTTTCTTGATTTATTAAAACTTAAAGTATATGGATAAACAAATTTCTAAAATGATTCCATAAAATAATATTTTTCTAACTGTCAATGTAAACCGCACTTTTCTGTTTATAGTCTGACCATATGCAGTACATTACAGGCAAAGAAAATACGAAGAAAGATGAAATATTTTACCAAATCCTTTCCAAGAATCGACTTTGTAATGTGTGAGTTGACAACAATCATTATTAAATTGTATATACTACCTAATTCTAATGTTACAAAAGTAATAATTGTATAATAATTGAGAAAAAGTATTTTCGAAATGGGCCTATGGGAACCTTGTATATCCCTGCCGTTTTGAGACGATGCTAAGTTTCTCATGAACTGTCATTTAGATACGGACAAATTATTATTAAATTGTATATACTACCTAATTCGAATGTTACAGAAGTAATAATTGTACCATAATAGAGAAAAGTATTATCGAAATGGGCCTATGGGAACCCTGTACATCCCTAATGTTTTGATAAAGTGTCATTTAGATAAGGATAAATCATTATTAAATTTCATATTCTACCTAATTCGAATGTGACAGAAGTAATAATTGTACGAGGGTTGCTATTTATACTTCTGGCATAGTAATGAAAAACAAATATTTATGATCGAAATTGGTTTTATTGTTTTCCAAAATATTCTCTATGAAGATTAATACACTTTTGCATGCGTTTGAACCAATTTTCGAAACACTTTTACCAACCATATTGAGGAAACTCCAAAACATGCGCGGGAATAAAAAAAAAGTCATTGGGTGGGACAAAAATTCATTTGTTTGGAACGGTGTGTGACAGCTCGCATTGTCATGATGAAGAATGATTCGCCTCTTCTTTGAATTTTTCCGAATTTCTCCGAAGACTTCTGGCAAATAAATGGTCGTGTATCGTTCAGAATTGACCGTCCTAGGTTGCTCTAACGTTACTGTCGCAACGTAACCGGTAATAACGAAGAAACAAGCAATCATTTGATTCGATATGCTTTTCCCGCGAACAACTTTTGTTGGATTTTGCTCATTCAGGAAGACACATACCGTCGATTGCTGTTTTGTTTTGGGCTCATATTCATAGATCCATGATTCGCCACCTGTGCAGAATTTTATACACAGCCTTTGATGCACATTGATCGTATTTTTTCAACATTTCTTTGCACCAATCGACACGAGCCTGCTCCTGAGCGCTTGTGAGATTATACGGGATCCAACGCGAACACATCTTTTTACGGCCAAATTATCATGCAATATCTTATTTATGCTTGTAATACTAATGCCCAAAGGTCTCTCAATCTCACGGTATGTCACATGATGATCTTCGTTTATCAGTTCACGCACAGCATCGATGTTTCCTGGCACGACAACCGATTTTGTACGACCCTCACGGAATTCGTCCTGGAGCGAACTTCGGCCTGATTGAATGCGTTATAACCCTTTTTTATACTCTTGTCCTGATAATCACGTCGAAAGTTATGAAAATTAATCACAAGAAAATATTTACGAGTTAATACCATTTTTTGCCCGAGATAATTTTTTTAAGTTACTGTAAACAACACAAATCGCGTACAAATGGCAAAATGTTCAAAAGAAGGTTATGGTCAACAATGTCAAGTTTCCAATAGAAACGTTAGATGTCGCCTGGCAGCACTTACTGTTGCCAAGGCAAGAAATATAAATATCAACTCTCGTACAATGATCGAGAAAAAGTATTTTCGAAATGGACCTATGCGAACCCTGTCAATGCCGTTTTGAGATGATGCTAAGTTTGTCATAAACTTTAAACGAGAAGTTTGAGATAAAAATGGTGAGCAGCGGTTACTGGATTATTATCAGAACCGTAATTCAGTAATCATTTTCTTTAACACCGATATAGCAATTAAGAAATATTTTCAGAGGATTTCAAAAAATCTGTAGTAAGCAGCGTTTGACTTGCGGGACGTTAGATTAATCAAGATTTATCTTTTAGGAGTATACATTACAAAAACTAAACCTACGCGTTACTAGTCACGTTAAAATTATAGGGTACCTTGCAAAACAAATGGTCACACGAATTGCGTGAAAATACTATAATGTAATGCGAACGGATAAAACTGGTAGATTTACTTAACACTGCGTTAATAACAAAAATTATTTGGATAAAATTTAATTTAGATTTTCCTAATAGTTTATATTTATTTTTGTGAACAAGTCCGATGTATTGATAACTTTTTAACTGCCACTACTACCTCCATACAGTACCATTTTCTACAAACGCTACCGGTCGCTAGTGACTATCTAATAGACACTCAATTTTTATGGTTCTTCGTAAAGCAACTCCAGGAAAACAATTCAGGTGTGAACATAATCAATTGCAAGTTTCTAAGGATGAACTAACCATCTCGTGAATATCCGAGTGTGATCAACGCTTCTTCAGGATTGTATGTGTTCCTTATTAAATCAACCAGGTCTGGAAATTGACAGAGAAATTCCATTCATTTAGATTCAAGAAGCCAGAGGGTCTCTACCATGAATACCGTCCGTTTTGTTAAAATCTTAATTTGGCCATTTTGCTATTGCCCTAGATGAATAGGAAAATTACCTGGATGAGGCAATGTAATTAAGAGGTAAGGAAGTTATTATTTCAAAGTAGGGGTAGTTAAATCTGTTGTAGAGTTCGAACACGACCTAATTGTATTATTTGTATTTTTGTTTTTGATTAATTTAATTTTTTTATTCAGTAAGTGCTATTATTGGTATATTTACTGTGATTTGTAGTTGTATTGTAATAACATGTTACTAAATAAATTGTTTTTAATACTACAATAGCGAGTTCTACTGCGAACACTATGTTCATACCATGAGAAAAGATTTTAATAATGCTTCCAAAGGCTATGCTTTGTAACATATTGAAAACAGATATTGCCCTCAATTAATTAACACCACGGCATACTACAAAGATGTGTCCTATATGACCTTAAACGTTCGTTTATAGTTTTGACGTTTTTTTAGAAATATCTCTTGCGAAGGTTTATGGACACCAATACCCTTGCAATATTATAATATTTTTTGTTTTATTATTTAATATTATACGAAAGGCTCGACATTGGTACTTTACGTAGTAGTAAATTTACAAGATTAAACACACGTTACATCACACACAAGGCGACCTACGACGCATTACGTACAACACGACACATGGTCTACGACCCCCGATGCACGACACACTACACAATGTACACGGCACAAAGCGCACGGCACACAACACATTACAAATGGCGTAAGATACGTCAAACAACATACGACACACGGCGTACGGCACGAAACGCACTGCACAATACACATGACTGACGGCGAACAACGCACGAGGCACGGCACACGGTAAAAACACACGACACGTGACACACCGCACACAATATAACACACGACAAACCACGTAAGACCACGACTCATGGCACATGACCCACAACACACTACACACGACACACGGCGCACGATACAAGACTCACGACGCACGACCCGCAACACACTACAGACGATATACCACGAACAACACACGACACAAGACACGCGACACACATCACACGAAGTACGACGAAAATTGCACTATCCACCACGGAAGATGCATGGCGCTCGATACACGATACACGACGCACAGTGCACGATGGATGAAGCACTACGGAAAATGCACTACACACTACACACGACATACGACGCTCGGCATAGGACGCGCGATATATTATATTTGGAGCAAGGAAGTGTTAATTCATATTGGTTCTTTCGAGCTCTACCTCTACAATCCTATAGCCTCGTTTAATTCTTTTTAACGAATTAAAATTGGTCAAATAAGAAGCAATATTTGTTGTTATAATAAATAAATTAAACTTAGTTTGAGTGACACATAGTCTCATAGAAGTTTCTACGTATTTCGTGACCTAGGTTTAATTAATTCAGGGTCTAATTTCACGATTATCCGACATGACGTAACGAAGCAGCACCGTCTAATCTCCATCTCGGTATCAGTGAGTAATTTGATAATTCTGATAGTGAATAAATATATAATAGTTCCAATAAAGACTAAACAAATTCTTCTAACGTTAATGCTAGGAGTAAACTTGGTAGCATTACGTAGTTACCATGTATTGAGGTCTATAGTATTATTTCATTTTTTAAAAACGGTTTTTTTTTTAAATTTATGTCAATAAAGTAATATTAGTTATTTATGTTTGGTGTGGTTATTAAATCCCAGGTCCAAGTGTACATTGCAGAATAAGAATAAATATTTATATTATAGGTATATGTAACATGTTGTATCTACATGGTTATAACATGTTTATAGTGCTAAATCTGGCCCTGGCCATATCCATCTGCGTATTTAAAGATGGTTTTAGATAGTAAATATACAAAGCTTCCGTTATACTAAGATCATTGGCATTTTCAGCTCTATCCAATATGGTGAAGTCATTGCTGGTGATTTCATGATATTGCTCAAGACGATGTTGAAACACAGCTGAACTGGGTATGGTTTCCAAGACGAGGAGTTAAACCCAAATGTTTGCAGCGTCGAATAGCAAAATGCCTTCTGGTTTTCCCAAGGTACATAGCGTTGCCGCTATTACATTTAAACTTAAAATGATATGCGACGAAATGTCATCCGGGAGTACATCCTTAACTTATTAGATATTGCAAAGAATTCATATTTCGACACTGAAAGAAATATCGGCAGTTGGATTAGTATCAATCAGCAGATCGTATCTTATATCGATCGGTACATGCCAAACAATATTAGAACGAGAACCAAGACCAAAATTTCATAATAACAACTGCTGTTGGAGTAGTGAGAGTTTTTGGAATCTATCTAGGCATGGTTTTTGGCAAAAATATAGGAGATATTGTTCGAATATTGGTAATCAGAAAGAGAAGATTAGTATTTCCGCACGTTTTTGTGACACGACAGAAAAAAATAGGTGCCAATAACAACGAACTTGGATTGAAAGTGGAGTCGTCTGATATGCACGCATAGGTGAGAGTGAAACCATCTTATGTATTATATTCTTAGCGTAAGCGAACAAGTGATGTGAGAATGTCTTCCCATAGTTTATGAAATTAAGTTTTAGTAATGACATTGTTATCACACCTAATTACTATTAGATTAGAATTAATTATTATTGAAACGTTTAAATTTATATAAAAGATAAATAAAAAATACACGATTTAATACCCAAAAGACAAGTATTTTAATAATGACATTGTTCTATGGATATAACAAAAAAAAAACCTTTGAACAAAAACTTATAATAATAATAGAATGTATGGATTGGTACAATTTTTCTGGATGTTGTCAAAGTTTTATCTAGTAACCTCTTTCTTACTCTTGTTCCTTTCGTGTGATACTGTATTCTTGTGGTTAAAAATATAGGTAAATTCCAACAATTTTCTGGTATTAATAACTACGTATGACCACACGCGAAAGAAATTTCAACTTGTTGAAAGGTGCAAATATAGATATTGGTTATTTTAAACCGACGAGTATTTAATGATGCTACTTGTAAATTAAAATTCATAATTCATTATTAATTGTAAAGCAGCAATTTACTGGTCAACTTGTTGATAACTGTGATTTAGTTTAATAACTGTCATTTTTCGATTTATCGAAAATAATAAATAAAAATGTTTGTAGTGGGATTGAAAACAACTCGAAATTCAATGAAATCGACAGAGTTAGATTATTTCATGATGAGGTATGTCAAATTGCTGGCGTCGCGGTGACAACGCCGATAAATCATTCACAAAACAGTGTCACTATCACTGATGGATAGCGCTGGCAGTTTCAGTAACACCACTCTGCCCCTCACAATTTAGGTCGAACACTTGTAATTTGACTGTTTGCGCGTGATAACATCGAGAAAGGAATGTAAAGACTAGCACATTCCACGTCGCTTTCATATTGTTTTATATCTGTAATTTATTGTACAGCTTTATTGTAAGCATGGCAATTTAATTTTCCGGAAAGAGGGTTCAAATGGGGATGTACATTTGTATATAATCTTTTCGTAATTGTATTAATGAAACGATGTTTGATTTGGATTAATACCTATTTTGGACAACAGATTAAGTGAAAAGCATATGATTAAAATTATAGCTTAGAAACATTTCCTAATAATCGTAGTGTAGATACATTAATAGAAAGGTATGATTAAAAACTACAACACAATGAATATATAATGCAAATTATACTCCTTAGAATAACGGCCCACAATTAGACCCCTGACGTACTCCACTAGTCTATTTTCGACAAACATATGTGAGACCATTATTCCGAGTATTGATTTTTTACCCGCAGTAGGTTATAGTTATAAATATGTGTTACTTTAATATAGTTCCACCTGCATATGCCCATAACAAATTATTACCATTATATAAATTTCTATAAAGGTATATGTAATTTTTCTAATATGGCAACGGTAATTATATAATAAACTAGAAAAAAAAGTAATTAAAAATTATTAATAATTTTTAATTACATATTTACTTTTGGACTTATTCGTTCATAACAAAAATTCATAATAATAGAAAATAAAGTATTTACATTATCCACTGTAATAAAATATAATAAAAAAACTGGTGCTATTTCCGAACAAGTAAAATTTAATTAGCATAGTAGAATACATATCCAAAAAATTAAACGTAACAAAATGAATTAAAAAAATCTGGACAAATATAGCACCGACATGCTCAAGAAAAAAATAACAAGAGTAAATGCCAAAAAGGACGAGTAGAAAACATACAAGACCAAATATACAACTTATTGTATTGCGACTAGATTTAGGTCTAGAAAAAATGTAGTAATGGGCTCCAACGTCTATGTAGTAGAAACACGCTAAGCACAAGTTATAAGTGAGATAGGCGAATATGCAAATTGCAATAAGTTGAGAATGCTAGGAATTCGATACATTTGGTCCAGATGGGAGTGATAGGTAAGGAAATCATCCGTAGATCTGCTTAGGTGGAAGTTTATATTATGTTTTATAATGTAAGATGCCACAAAAATGCAAGACGTTCATGAAATTTACAATTATTACATATTATATATATATATATATATATATATATATATATATATATATATATATATATATATATATATATATATATATTCTATTGTTATTTCGAACGAAACCTAACCTCTCTAACCTAGAAAGGAGAGCGGTCATTTCCCTTAAGAATCACCTAACGATCAAAATTCTTCCGGCAGACAAAGGAAACGCGAATGTGGTAATGGATATGGACACTTACAGCAGGTAAGATTCAAGAACTACTAGACCGGGGCGAGTACAAACAAATACCAAAAGACCCCCTACAATCAATCGAAAGACGGATATACCTGACTCCAGCAAAACATAAGGGGGAGTTCTTCGATTAGCGGAAAACTAGACTTACGCCACACTACAGCAAACCTCCGCATCTGTACGGCTTACCAAGGAATTCCTCTGAGACCAATTGTGAGCTCGAGAAATTCACCTTGTCACCCATTAGCACACTATCTGCTAGGTATCATCTCACCCTTATCGGGAAAAACTGAGTCTATGGTTAAGATAACGCAGCACTTCATGGAAACATCAGAAACTTTCAACCAAACCACGAAGAAATACTGGTAAGCACATTGTGAGTCTATTCACAAATGTGCCTACCGATAAGGCACTAACTGTCATAAGGGACAATATGGAAAAGGATGAAACGTTAGACGAACGCACGAAACTTTCGGTAAACACCATAATAGAACTTCTGACAATATGCATTAGAACTACATATTTCCAGGTAGAAGACAGATTCTACCAACGAGAGCTTGAATGGCGATGGGTTCCCGTTATCACCCATAGTGAGCAATGCATATATATATATATATATATATATATATATATATATATATATATATATATATATAAGTTCTAAAATATATATTGTGGATTACTCGTGGCTCAGCGGTAAAGGTGTCAAACTAGTAAGTGAAAGATACCAAGTTTGAATCTGAGAGTAGTCAAGTGCTTGGGAAAGAATTATATATAACATATGAATTCGACTCAAGTGCCTAAGCCTGATGACGAGAGCAGAGCCCGCTTCCGAAACGTCGCGCTCAAAAAGCAAAAACTGTAGAAATAGGCTGATCAACTCAACTAATCTATTGTTATTGTAAATTTCAGGAGGGTCTTGCATTTTTGTGGCGTTCTAGTAACTTTAGTAACTTTCCAGTAGTTCGATGAAATAAACAGAGGATGGGGAGTAACTTAGGGTGCATATGTTAGAAATGCGATTGCTAGTACTCCATCTAGACCACTAACCTTTTTGATATCAATTGAGTTTAAGAATATTCCGTCTTAATATCAGAAAATCGTTTTTCTATGTTTTGTGATATAATTCATGGGAGAGAAAGATTAGCAGGTCAATTGAGAATAAAATTGATAGCAAATTGTTTGGAAATGCTATATCTTCACCAGTCATTGGTAGAAAAAAAACGTTTTAATAAGTTTTGATTTATGCTTCTAGCATTTTGACAAGAGTTCAGTGTATTCATATTGCTGGAGTTAAAGGGGTTTTTGGTATTCAGGAGTAGTACTTTGTTGAAATATTTAATCTACCTTTTTTACAAGCAAGGCAATCTTGAGATACTATGCATTTTTACAGATTGTTAAAATACTCTTTAAGCATGATATCTAAAGTACAAAGATAGACATGGTGAATGAACAATACGGAGCTTTTTGTAAAAGCTCTTAGCCCATGAATATTTGGGCACTGCTGTATAATTGGAAAGTAGTATACTGATGATGTTATAAATGTAGAAGTTCATATCCTGGAAATGACAAGTACGTAGTAACTCTGGTCAACGCTTCAAAAGGTTAAAAGTCCTCCAATTATTTACAGCGCTGCCTTCTACAAAATTTGACAAGTGGATCTTCACCTTAGTTGTCATTAGGCGTAAAGAATTCATACCGTCAAATGTATTTTAAGAATTCGGAAATGTATGTAAATTATACGAGAAGAATCAATTCTTATTTAACCTAAAAACAAATATACATTACGTTACACTACGTGTAGCGTAATGTTCCTTTATGATCGAAACTTTCGAAAAGATAGAGTTACAATATATTAAGGGCATGAAGGTGTACTTTCTATATAACGTTTTCTGTACGATTTTAGTGGAGAGGGAAACATGATATTAAAAGGGCCGTAGTTTATTATCCAATCCACTCAAGGTCAACCTCGGTCAACCCCTCTTATACAGAGTGTACCAACCAAGATGCAAAGTTCAATAAATCTTTTGTTTGTTTTCATAGATATCAAAAAATTTTGAAACGAAAGTGGTAGAGGGAGTAGCGTTGCAATTAGTGTTATTTATTTATTAAGTTGCGATTTATATACAGGATGACTCAAAAGAGTCGGATGTTTCATTTTCTTTTTTAATTCAAATGGAACACCCGGTATTTTATATTACTAATGAGATCTTCTACTACTCCCCTTCAATTTGTGTTAGGATCTCCCCCTATACCTAAAGTAAGTAGTTATCGGAATATTTTCAGATATTTAATGAAGGTGATTTAAAATCTAGGATTGGGATGTTTATCTGGTAGTTGTTGGTTTTGATAGACGAATTTGACAATTTTGGTGCTGTTAGAGAAGATTTTGACGTATAAAAACAAAAAAAATAAACAAATTGATTTGGTTTAACATTTTAACTATTTAAGTTATGCTAAATTGAAACAGAAACATAACAAAACAGCAAAGACTAAATTGGAAATTCAAAGTCCCCCATCAACATCACCACAATGATCAATCCTCAAATGCTCGACTTACACCTCGCAGAATAGTAGCATTGACATTCCTGAACGCTTCTGTAATTCTAGTATTCATATCTTCTTTTTCATATCTTCTTCTTCGTTGGTGGTTTAGTCTACATTTGTCAAGTCAAGTGATCGAGCAGGCCAATGTTGAGGCCCTCCGCTGCCCATCCATCTTTTCGAGAAATAATTATTTTGGTAGTCCCTAATGGGACCGGTGTTACGGACAGGTGCGCCATTGTACAAAAGCCATATATGTTGCCGGATGTTGAAAAAAAAGTACACGATTTTAAAGAAACTGTAAATAAACTGCATTTGTTATGTCTTCAAAAAAAATATGAACCTATTACGCAATCTCCTAGAACTCCACCCCAAACATTCAATGACCATCTTCCATTTTTTCACTAACCTATCCGGTACGGTCACAACTGTCCAACATTTTTTCTAAAATAATTCTATTTGGTTGTCTTCGGATTGGAAATCTTTCATGGTATACATTTGACGCCACTAAATAGTTCTTTGTGCATTCACCTAGTATCCAAATCATGCCAGTCATTTCACGACGGGAAAACTGTTCACCATTCATCTTGTACCTAATTTTTACATTAACTATGTTAGAAGAAAAAAAATAAACCAAAAAAATACCTAAACAAACCCCTATAGTGTAATCTATCAAATTGATATGTGAAATTCAACGATTTCCTGATAAGTAATGATAAATACCGAATTTATCAGTCAACATTTCATTAAATATCTGAAAATATGCCGATAACTACTTACTTTAGGTATAGAGAAGCCCGAACAAAAATTGAAGGAGAATAATAGAGGATCTAATTAGTGAACAAAATACAGGGTGTTTCATTTGAATTAAGACAAAAAATGAAACATCCGCGTTTTGAGTCACCCTGTATACCAACCGCAAGTTAATAAATTAATAACAATAAATGACCATACTACATCATATTCTGAAACACAACTGGCCAACACTTAATTTTCTTCTACGCAGTGTATTGTTCTACAGGGCGTTGATGTAAGTAGAATTTTAACACAGAACAATCCTTAACTTTTCGAAATACCCTGCATAATGTATTCAAACCCTAAATTAAAAGAATGAGAGAGATGTGAGCTTTTCGAAATTAAAATAATATACAGGTGTACAGGTGTTCCAATTTAAAATAAAATTAAGTTTGATTCGTACCTGAAGTACGGAATACCTTATATCATTAAAAATAATCTAAATCGTACACCGTTACTCCTTCTACCTTTTTTGTTTTGAAACTTTTTTGATATCCACAAAAACAAAGGAGTTATAGAGCTTTGCATCTTGGTTGGTACATACCTGTTTAAAACCACCTCCAAAGATAGGAGAAAAAAATACAAATATAAAGAAATGGACCAGTATGTTTTTATTTACTTATTAAATAAAGTTTTCACAAAACTTGTCCACAACAGTGAAAAACTGTAACAAAAAAAAAAATAATTTGGTTCTAGTAGTCAGCAAGTTCCCAGAATCTTTCACAACAAACTGAACAAGTGTTTTTTTAATAATAATAATAATAATAATGAAAGTTCTATCTTTATATTACCTATTTGAATGTTCTCATGTTATATTAGCTTGACAGGGAATTCTGAATAAGAGAAAATGAAAGTACATCCACAGACCTTCCTATAAAGACAAGCATTACATAGAACAGCGTTATTGAACCATAGTCAGATGTTTTCTACTCAGTGGACTCCTTAAAAAATAATAAGACTGCTACATGTATCCTTGCAGGCGGTGTAGTAGTAGTCGTAAGTTCAAAAAATCTAGACGCCTCACAAAATACAAAAATTGATTATTAAGTGAAAAATTAAGACGAACAAAAAAATCTGTACAAATACCTTTAACACTAAAAAAGATTAATGTCCTGTATTTATGAATAACATTCGAATACTCCAGTATATTGATACTACTTGGCTTAAAACCGAGAGAAAACATTCTCAAAAATCGTAACTGGGTCGACCTAAATATAAAAATTAAAAAACATATACAGGACAATAGGAAACAAGTCTCAACTGCCACTCAAAAACATGGTTTCCCGTTATGAAACCAATGAGCTAATTTATCCACCCATTGTACTCCGGCTTACAAGAAGGGTCAACAGTCCTTGACTATTAAAGCTCACGCATGGTTGAAGAGCACGTGTATCCTCAACGTCACAAATAACAAAGGCATAATTATTCTTGAATTCCCATTAGTTAACAAATCCAGATAATTTTGAGCTGCAAACTCTATTATAACAATTAGTAATACCAACATGACCCGCTAGTCTTACCTCAAAAAAAATTGATTATTAGGTATACTCCAGTACTATCATTACACTTCAAAATCAAATTGGTTAGTTTGGACAATCTAAAAGCTGATAGTAAAGCAAAAAACAATTTTCCGATGACAACAAAAGATTCAGTAAGTGTCGCAATCAATTGTCGAAATAAATATGATTTGATCTAAAAGGTGAAATCCAAGATACACGGTGAAGAATAAATTAGAAGATCATCGAGACTGGAGAATATAAGCCTGTATTGCACACACATATTGGTAAGTAAATTAGAACGGTTACTAAGTTCGTTAACAAACAGAATTTATGCTTAAGAAACTGGCAGAGAAGTAGCAATGAGTTGAATCAGAAATACACTTCTAGAAAATCAGATGAACAAGTCAAGAATCTGGTAACCGAACAAAATCACGTTGATGACGTTAGCAACATTATTCAAGGAAGTATTAATAACAAGCAAGAGCAAACAAGAACAAAACTGCACTACTACCCAACTTTCAAGTGGTGTAAAGTGTAATGTCCTTCTGTGGTGTACAAAAAGGACTAGTAAAAGATGCTAGTTAGAGAAATGAATTATTGAGAAGGTGTGTGCTGTGGTTTAAGTTAAATGAAGTTACAAATGAAATATTAGGAAGGACGAATGCTACATTAATACATAGAGAAAAGAATTACGAAACCAATAATGCGCGAGATATGGAGCATGTGGCATGGAACAGCTGACCTTATACAGTTAAAAAAAGTGTCTACTCTCGATTAATGCCAACCAGTCAAAAAATTTGAACAAGTCAGATTAATTGTTAAGTAATAAACTAATTTTACTTATTCATTAAATACGTATAGTTCACAAGATTAATGAGCATACCAGACAAATTCTGTTTGAAAACAATAGTTTACGGTATATCATTTCATTGTATATTTATTACAAAGCTTAATTATTCCTTTTTAATATGGTAGCAAAACTTACTAAGAAACTATTATTTTGCATGTGGTGAAGTCACGGACAAGGTTTATTTATGGCTGCTGATGTTGAATGCGAGTCCTTCGTGAGAGGATATTAGCAAATAATACCAGTAATATTGCTTAAGGTTATAAAGTTGTAAATAATTTTTACACCAACGTCCTTATATTTTTGTTTTCGATTCAGCATGTGGTATCTCCTCGTAAAAATTTAAGGTAGTTATAAAAAGTTCGCAAAACATAATCCTATTGTTAGGGGCAACGGAGGGATTGGTCAGCAGTATATATATATCGAATTAATTACGTGTCGTTATTCAGTTCTTTCTTTCTTGTGTAGTTTGTAGAGGAATAGATCGCGGAGAGGGATTCTGAATGTCCCGTCGCTTGTAAAAGGACAAGCTGTCACAGTATTGTGTACAATTTACTGCCTCATAATATGTTTTCGCGATATTAAAATTTGTCGTGATTGATGGAACTTAGATAACAAACGCTCCGAAAAAAATGGGAGGGTTCGTTGGCAACCTTTTATTTTCACGTATTATGATATTGTGGTATCCGAAACGACTATTTTTCAGACCAAACTCATCATTTTCATTATGGCTAGTTAATGTCAAAAGTGAAAAAATATATGATACTTTGAATATCCTTTGTTACATTTGGGTGGAGAAATGTGTAGCAATCGTAAAATGTAGACGTCGGATCGGCACCTGTAAGAAAAGGATTTTTCTTGTTCCTGAATTATATCCACTAATACCATATTTTTCTCGAATTCGTTCGGGATAATGTATTCAAAATGAAATATTCAAATTCAGGTCTTATTTCCCCTCTAAAGCTTGGGGTTAGAGTGCAAGAAAACGACTTCGTGTTCAGCAATAGATTACATTCTGATAATGTTCGCGCTATTTTAAACACATATAAAGTGTAACTCAGGTAAAATTTTCTGAAACTCTACATATAGGTATAACATGGATATATTAAGACCTGGAGGTGTTTTCCAATATTTTTCTTATTTTCCGGGTTGGGCTTTGAATTTTTCTGTAAATGTAAAAGCTGCCAACAAATAACCAGGTTGGAGAATGTTGATAGTCCAGGTGTGAGTTCGATCGCGTAGGCGTGGTTGACGCTGGCCACGCCGTGGCGCTCCGAGCAATCCGCCATCCGCTTCTGCTGTGCCCCCACTTGATGTTTCCTACTAAAAACTAGTTGCAACATTTGCAAAATACTGACGATATATGGCCACTTAAATGAATCCCATTAAACTCCTATGATTGCTGATACCGTAACGGGACACTTTTCGATTCTATAGGGGTTACTTTCTAACCCTAACATTAAACGCCTATGTTGCGTTCCACCTCCTTATACTAATAAAAACTTCACGAAGCTTTCTCTAATCAATCCTGCAATTAAGTTTCTTTTCTTCTAACATCATAATTCTATTAGAAATTATCACTCAATTCTCAGATATAATCTACTCTAATCAAATTGAAACGACAAATACCACTCGTTATTAAGTCATTTTACGTATTCTCTAATTAATTGTACGTAGGTACATATATAACTAAATTTTTAGTCCTTTAAACAAAAATGTATTCCTTTAACTGGTGAATAATTGTGTAGCGCATTGCAATTACAGGGTTATGGTGAATATGAGGATATAATTTATGCACTTGTGTGATCAATAAGTACACTTATTATTACTTTTGTAAATACGTTGACATACGATCACTACTTTAAAACATAGCATTGTGTTTTTATCCAAACCTTTCCCCTTTCAATTATGTCATTATTTCCCAGGTAGTTAAACAAATGAATGATGTTATATAATGCATTGGAGCTTGTGTCCACCTGGTTGCTTTTCACGATAGTAAATAACTCCTTACATTAGTCTCAGTTTCCCCCTAACATATTCTAATCCATTGAAAGTTTCCTAATAGACGAATTACGAGTGCCGTTTTTGATACAACTACGGTTTGCGTAAAAACTTGTGAACCCTTACTTGGAAGACTGGCATCCCAAATACTCTACTTGAAATTTGCATTATTATTATTATTATTATTATTATTAATATAGAATGTGAATATTTTTCAGTGACTTTGATGTGAAGGAATTATGTAATGTATTTTATAAATTTAAAAAATTCTCTATAATTTAAAAATCATTACGTTTAAATGTTATAGAAAAATAGAATATGTAAGGTTTACGTAAGAACCAAACCATTCAATGCGTTGTTGTGTACCTACTTATAGTGAAAGCCGTAAGCGATTATTAATATAGATATAATACGTGCTTGCAGATATAATAATCTTTGTGAAGCTTTTTTATAAGGCAGGTAAATGAAAAGTCCCGGAGCAGTGAATGCCTTGGGATGTAAACCGAAAAGTAAAAAAAGTTATCCAAACTCGACACCCGGTAGGTTAGGAGAAGGTAGTTCGAAAACCTTAAACGGCAGCCCCAATTTTTTATTGCAGATTTAGACTATACGCTACAATTGACTCGCGACAGATGGTGCTGTAAACGCAAAAAATTGTTTCATTATTTTTGAGAAATACACACCGTACTGAAAAAAGTACGTGTTCAGTGTTCTTAAAAAGCAATCAAATGGGGAAAAATTAAAATCTTGCTCACCCCATTGGAAACGGCAGATTATTTCAAATGCAGATTCTTCGGGAATTCAACACGTTGTCCTAAATTCGGTACCAACATAATAGCAAATTTATTTGCAACATAGCTAGCATGAAAATATAGAAAAAAATCTACACAAAACTTATAATTATGTAGTAGGTTATGTACTGGGAAACAAGCAGAAATGAAGTTTTGATTTACAAATGCGCACGATAACACAGTCTGACTTGTTAATCTTATTCAAGAGACTATTTTTTCTTAATTCTGTATTATAAGTGTTTTGTAACTGTGGTTTCATACTTGTTGAATTGATCGCCCTATTTCCACAGTTTTTGGTTCTATAGCGCGACGTTTCGGAAGCGGGCTCTGCTTCCGTCACCAGGTTTAGTCCTGAGAAGGACTACTTCAAACTTGAGTCGAATTCATATATTATGATATTTTCCCAAGCACTTGACTAATCTCATTAGCAGAGCTTACATATGCTCACTGAAAGTGAGCACTCAGGAACATAGCTCAAGAATCCCCGAACATGTCTGAAGCGAAGACCACCGCTTCCAATGGGATAACGTACAGGTAGTGGCAAAGGACGAGAATACAACTCGCCGGATACTCAAAGAAGCCACATGCATCGCACTAGCAGAAAATCCAATAAGCCAAGCTAGTATAAAAAAAATGAAACCCATTTGGATCCCAATAATGCGCAAAGAGCTTAATCGCAAAAGAAAATATACCGGATTACTCAGTGGCTCAGCGGTAAAGGTGTCAGATTTACAACTGAAAGGTACCAAGCTCGAATCTGACAGAACCATTTAATTAAAAACTAACTTCATCACAAAAAACCAAGTCTGAAACAACATACTGTGATCAACGTATCGTTGCATTATATCATCGAAAAATTCAACTCAGGTCTTGATTTTTTTTTTTTATGATTGTGGACCTGAACAGGCTAAATAAGGCCTATCGTGCTAAAGCACTCAGGAACACTTAGGAGGATGGATAGAGGGATAATGAATTGCCAATAGATGCCTATGAACAGCTACCTTAAATTTTCTCAATCATAAGTGAGAGGAAAACATGAACTAGGGAGATCATTCCAGAGTTTAGAAGCCGGTAGAAAATGTGGATTGGCCCGTTTGGTACGACAAGTGGAGATTTGTACTGCATACTGATGATGTGAATGAGCGAACCGAGTGTTTTCGCAAAGATAGCCGGAGATGGTATCAAAGAATGTAATTCCAGCACAATAGCCGTTGTAATAACGATAATACAAAGAAAGAACTGAAACCATCCTTCTATGCTCAAGGGACTGTATGTGAGAAGGGACGTCATTTATAAGCCTAATCGCTCTTTTGAATACGATCAACGATATCGAGAGCGTATTGGGGAGCACTAACCCAAAGGTGAGAATTATATTCCAGATGAGGCCGAATTTGGGCCTTATACAGCAGAAGGAGTTGTCGAGAGGTAAAGTACTGCTTAGATCTGTACAAAAGCCTATTTTACGAGCAGCTGTTTTGGTAGCTGACAGAAGATGGTCAACCCATGAGAGATTTGAAGATACAGTCATACCCAACAGAGTAATAGAGTCTGAAAACTTAAGAACTGAGCCATTCATACTTACAACAGGAAATGATCGATCTTTTTGGCGGACACAAGGCAACACTGAGTTTTGTTAGCATTAAATTTAACTAGATTATTGCTTCCCATTCGAGAATACGTTGAATGTCTTTGTTGATTGAATTTGCCATTTCAGCTTTAATTTCTTGATTTGACATAGAAGGTGGATTATCACTATGAGTAGACTGAGATGAACTACAGTGAAGAGTGCTATCGTCAGCAAAGCAATGGATGGGGTTAGTTGTTGAAGAAATAAGGTCGTTTATGTACAGGAAAAGTGTAGGCGCTATAACGGATCCCTGTGGTACGCCCGCGTTAATGCTAACTTCTTTTGAAAAAAGCCATCAACTACGACACGTATTCGTCTTTATCAAGGAAACTAGAAACCCAGTTGATGAGCGTATCATTTAACCCAAACGAGGTGAGTTTGGCAAGTAAACACTTATGCCAAACTTGGTCAAATGCCTTTGAGATATCTAAAGCGACTACAACTGTTTCACCGGACTGCTCTACTGTATTGTTCCAAACTTGGGTCACATATGAAAGAAGATCGCCTGTTGAACGACTTTGCCTAAACCCATATTGGTGGTCACTAAGGAGTTTGTTAGTTTCAAGGAACGTGAGCAGTTGCTGATTGATGGCTTTTTCCATGATTTTAGACAAAATGGAAGTGATGGCAATTTTGTAATTTGAGGGATGGTCTTATCACCTTTTTGGGAATAGGTTGAACATTTGCTAACTTCCATGATGAAGGGAATTCCCAGAAGATATAGAGATCGTATAGAGCTTAGATAGGACTGGTACTAGTTCGGGGAACATTTCTTTAAGACAATAGCTGGGATACCGTCTGGGCCAGTCGCCTTATTGAGATCAAGCCTACTGATGATCGATTCCAAGAGCTTGTACCGAAAATGAATTGGTTTCATAACGTATGAAGAAGAGTTGACTAGGGCACATCTTTTCCAGAATCATTGAGACACGAGTTTGATGCAAACAAATCCACAAAAACGTTGGCTTTGTCTACAGAATCAGCAACTACCGATCCGTCAATAGATGTCAGGGGGAAATGAAGATGTTCAAAGTTTTACTAATGGCTTTGCTAAAGACCAAAATTTACGACTGCCTAAAGGAGATGTAGCTAGTTCATTGCATTTTCGTTGTTCGAACAACTTTTAGTTTTAGTGATGACACTTTTGCAGATATTTCTAGCACCAACGTATTCTACATGACTGTCAACCGATTTATTAGATTTCCATTTAATGTAACATTTATTTTTAAAGATATTGCATCAGAACAAGCCTTATTGAACCAGGGTTGGGAACGTGAATGACCTACACGGTACTGTTTTTTGGAATGTATAACTCCATTCCCATGAGGATGACTTCAGATACTGAAAGAGCGATGTCCGAAGAAGAGGACGACTTAAAACAATATTCACGCCATGGAAAGGTTGCAAAGAAATCCCGTAAATCACTCCATCGAGCTGACTTAAAACACCACAAGGTTCTATCGGTTTTGCGAACAACAGTGGAATTAGGTACAGTAGAAATGATTTTATTAGACAATGGTCGGAAAGACCTAAAGGCGAAAGAACGGAAGTTTTATAAACAAGAGGGTTTGATGTAAGAAAGAGATCTAGAAGATGTGGATTGGTTAGGGTTATCAGGGATTCTTGTGGGTTCAGAAATCATTTGTGTGAGATCACATGAAATAGCAAATGTTTCTGCACTATGACCAGCGGGATTTGTAGTAGATGAAAATTGAAGCCAATTAGAGTTATGAACATTGAAATCGCCTACAAATGAGATATCGCAAGATGGAAACTGAGACAGGAGATAGTCAACTTTCATACTAAGGTAATCGAAGAAGTCTTGAAAGTTGCTGTCATTAGAGACCTATAAATGCAACAGTAGAATTTCAAAAATTAGGACCAGAATGTTTAAACCAAATCACGTCAAAATTTTTATTTTCTAAGGAAGAAACCCTCTTGCAAGCAATTCTGTCCTTGATGTAGCACATACGCCTCCTTTATATCGAAAGTTAGAGTGAAGATGGTATTGAGGAAATTGCAATCGGGTGACTCGGAGCTTAGAGGAGACTTGTGTTTCAGATAGAAACAATATATCAGGTTGTAATTGTTCAAGATGTTGGTGAATAGCATTAAGATTAGACCTGATACCGCGGATGTTGCAGTAGTGAATCAGAAAGTTGATACCGATGACCGAGGTCGCTTGGGCCCTGCCCTCCCGGACATCCGAATGGGGCAGGATTTTACGTCCGGAATTTATTGAAAACACCATCTTTTTTTAATTTGGGACTTTTAATCCGAAAAGACATACGGAAAAAATAAGGATGAGAAAGATTAAGGATGATGGAAAAGGGTAACCGGCACCCTTAGAGTCAAAAATCGGAACCCAATTTAAGGAGCCCATTTTAATTTTTACCCTCCCTCATAGTATAATCCTACCACCATTTTTTTAAAATTTTAAAATACAATATTTATTTTGTAAACTTTTATTCCATTTTGGAACCAATTAAATGAAACCACATTTTAAACATAACGGACGCTGGAGAAAGAAATTGATCCTGATTAGCTTGAGGGGGAGTCTATTCCATGAAGAATACAACTAATATCACATTTTTGTTGAAACGTATTTTGCAAGAAAAACAGTATGCATCTCGAACTTTATTAACTTTTTATTTATCTACGCCTAACATTAACGTACTTGCCAAATCTTCATTACACATTTTGTGTAAGGAATTTAATAAGTAAATTAATTCACTTAAAGTGTTCCACATCCATTATTTGCATTTTTGTTTATTTTGTTATTGAAAATTCTTTATCACGTTTTTTTTTCGTTTGTTCAGTTGAACTTTTGCGAAAACTTACATGGATAATTTCGTTTGTAAGTGGATTGTTCAATTTGTTGTCCAAATAAAGCTATATTATTATATTATTACTCCGGTCACAATACCCACTGTTGGTTTTGGCCTTTAACCATACTGTGACCTCCTTGTTATAACCTAATGTTTATCCAAACGTCCACTTCATATCATAACATCCACTGGATCTAAAGCCTAACAGGTAACTCATAACTATTCCATGACATTGATGGTTTAAATCAATAGGTATCCGGATTTAAGTTCTTAACATTACATTTTATTCGAAAAAATTTTTCATTTAAATGACGAATTTTTATTAGTTCCAGTTTTATCTTAAAACAACAATTTTGACAAAAATTAACACGCTCGTTCAACTATGTAAGGAAATGTAAGGAACTATGTCTGAAGTTTTTGCATGGTGTTTTCTTGATATACACGTAGGGCATGATCACTGCATATACGTACATTATGTGCAGCTATTAGGGAATATAATTTTTGTTGAGTAAGTTCCTTCCGATCCTATATTGACCGTACCTACCCTTAATTCTACCTTGCATACATACTTAAAGTGTACATGTTGAGAATCTATTTGAGGAAGAAGCTTAAAACCCACTTCCCTTTGAAGATTTTCCTTTCTGCTGCACTCCACTTTGCTCGCAGACGTGGTAACATACTTAAATATCGATAATCGTCAAATTTCTGATTTCACAAACCACTGAATCTTTCGATAGCGGAAACAAAGCCAACTTACCACATGCAGTAGTAATACCCCAAATTTGTGTAATAGGTGGGGTCGGGAAGCTTAAGGTAAGACGAAAACCACGTAACTCGAAGTTTCTAATGAATGATGTTTAGTCACGTAGGTGGTGGTATTACCGTATTTAAAAATGCATACAAGGGTTTTATACTAGTACATTACATTAACAATGACGATTCTTTTGTAATTACAAAATACAATACTATTGACACTGTTATATTTAATTTTAAAAAGGAGCGTTTCTAGTGGTGGTCGTTGTGGCCAGAGTGTATGTTATAGGCACGATGAACGTTGTAAATCTGTGTCGTTATGTGTAGGTTTCATTTTTGCGTGATGTATAAATATGTTAAAAACAAGCAAGTGGAAATAGGCCATAAACTCAACTTACAATGGTTGCTTAGATATTTGTGTAAATGCCGATACGAAGGAATTTCGTGTTGTTTATGACCAATTTCAAATGATTTTGCCGAATTATCACTTAGTGTTGCCAATAAAATATTAAAAAGTCCTATTCATTGGGAACCCCAAGAACGTTAAGGGCCAAAATATTTCTAATAGTTGCCCTTTAAGGACCTGAAATTTCCTTATATCGGAAAAGCTTTACTTGTGAACTGCCACATTATAACGATGACAAAAGGCGGTCCAGTTTCGAATATTATCATCAAAAGACAAACAATTTTGCTTCGGAAATAAAGTCGCCTAAATTTTTGTTTCAACATCTTAAACATTTCTAAAAGACTTTATTACTACTAACGACGATAACTGTAAGTGTTATCGAAATGTTTCGATTTGTAAAAACATAGATACAAAAATACACCATTAAAAAACCCAAAAAGCTAAGTAATTTTAAATATCTGTCATTATTGAAAACAAAACTTAAAAATCCAAACTGGGAGAACTATGCCATTTTTTTGGACACGCTAAATAAGCAAGCATAAAATTTTTCAACACATGAAAACTTTTATATTTTAATGCCAAGTAAAACATTTATTTAGATTCAGCAAAATCCGGCTTGAAGGACCAAATTTATCTTCTAAATTTGCGGAAAAAGATAATTCGCCAATGTTACCTGTATCACCACAAATTTTCTAATTAGAGTATAATGACAAAATGAATATTAATGTAAAAAGAAACGAAATGCTGGGGTCTCACTTACCCAACTATTTAAACTCGCATAGTCACAAAAAAAAAACCAAAAAGGAGCGAAACAACCAGACAGTTACTACTTATCTTACCATATCTTATGTTACCTGTGAAGTTATTACATATCCATAGCCTTTAGTCTAAGTTCTGTCTTATGCAGCCTCGAACTTAGTCGATGAGCACGCTGCTGCTATGAGTTTGATTAAAGCACTTAGCGCGCGTAATTTAGGAAATTTAACATGATTGAAATCAAATAAAAAAACTTTTGTTTCATAAAATCAATCAATATTATTCAGATCAAATGAATTCAAAGACAAAAAAAATAAAATAGATTCAAAACTGAACACATAGTATTTTCACATTATTTGATCTGGCAACGTTTATGACTTCCAGACTTCAGCTGTGGGAATTATGGGCATCCAAAATTAATAAGACAGGTGGTATTCCTGTATGGATCTAACCAGAAGAGTGGCAAACGGCAATATATCCTCGTGGGGCAACTCGCTTGAAAAGTTTATTCATAAATTTTAAAAAATTAGTGGAAATGAATTTACGTCATAAGTCACAGCTACTAAAGACACTCGTTTGGCGGCAGAAATGACATCAAATGATATTAATGTATGGAAGGATTTAAAGGTTTTACCAATTAAATATGGTCTGTAGAGTATTTCTTTTCCCTAACAAATCAATGAAGTGTTGCTGTATATGAAATCCTTTTACCCGTGCAAAGGAAGTTCCATTAAGAATTATTATGTATTTAGCACGAATAAAATCTAGTCACTGGATGCTGATTTTTGGTGAAACTTAGGCTTTGAGCAACTGATAACAAATTTAAATGTCTGGACAAGAATAACTCCAATGGATCAGCTGTTGAAATAGCTTTTTCTAGTTCGAGTAAAATTTTTAGGTTCAACATTTGTTGAAGATAAAGCACAAAGGGTTAATTTGAATGTATCTAACTTAGAGTCTATTACCTTTTTCCGTATAGCCTCAATAACTCTCTCCATGTTTTTAGGATCCCAACCTCTATGTTCAAATGCGTCCTGTGTAAGAGTAAGTATCAAAAAGCAGTACGTGGCACGACAGTTTATAAATACCTCTGTTAGCTAAAAAGATATTTTTAATTAAAGTTAGATATTGGATTCCAGCATAACTGATAGGCTAATGATTATCTTTGACGATTTGATCCGGGATTTAATCGGAGATTTTCTTGTTGTCTATTGAAGTTATTTGGGTGTTTATGTATCGCAATACGCTCACGTTGTAGTTGGACTTGACAATATTTCCGTATTATTAAATTTATTCTCATGACTTAAATTATTTAAAGCATGGTCAGCTACCGCAGACTTTTTAAAGCCTGCAAAATTATTTTTAATCTAGTATCAAACTACGGGGTTTTTTTGTATTTGTTCACAAAATAACTTATACAAAGATGACAAATTTGATACATTTTTACTTTGTATGCTCTTTAATCTCTCTTGTCCTAATTCCATGATCAGTTAGGATTTTTTCAATCCTATCTTTAAGATAAATGGTTATTCGATGTAAAATTATTAATATCTTTAACCCGTTGGTACTAGGAATGGAATATGATAGAAAAACATTTGATTAATTTAATGAGATAAAGGAATATTAAATAAAATTTTAAGGAAATGTTTAAAAGAAAGGTATAGAAGAATAAATAAAGGATCTAATACATTTAATTAGAAAAAAAAAAACAACGATTGCGCGACCGCTCGAAAAGGGGTTTCAACGGAAACGGACAAATAACTGGATAACATGCAAAATTCAAGTCCGAATATACCATTAAATAAAGGAATAGGTAAATAAAAGAGAGACAAGAAAGTTTAAATAAAAATGTAAAATTAATTGCGTACAATTGCGTATAACAGACATAGAAATAAGAGATCCAATGACAGAAATTTAAAATTTATGAACTAAAGTTATTAAATCACTAAAATTTACCTTTGATTAAGAAACATAAATAGAATCTAATAACATAACTCAACGCGGATAAGAGGGAACAATTACGACGGTCGACCGAATTTTTTGCGCGGCGAAGAACCGGTTTAGATTATAAAAGAAAAAAAAGAGAGTTGAAAAACTAAATAAATTAAACGATCTAGACAAAAAACGGAAGATATGAATAGAAACTAGAAAAAAATAACGAAATGGAACAATTAA
>JARFJB010001972.1:0-57500 GCA_036346205.1 Vesta saturnalis
GTTTAGATCCAAAAATAAAACAAAAACAACTAATATTTCAAGTCATTGATTCAATAATTATGCAGTTGAATAACAGATATAAAGGTTTAAATGACATTTGCGGCGATTTCAATTTTCTTAATGGAGCAGTTTTTTCCAAAATGAGTCTTTCTGATACTGAGAAATGAATTAAAGATTTATGTAATAAATATCCAAACGACTTCAATTGTTTGGAATTTATTCAAGGATAGAAACTTTTCGATTCCAAGTGCAAGAACTTTTTGATTTCCAGAATCATCTGTATTTGAAATATATCAAAACAAATAAATTTGAGCTATTGGCAGAGGATACAAATTTTACTATAGCGTTACAAATTTTTTTAACAATTCCTGTCACCAGTGCTTCCTGTAAAAGATCCTTTTCAAAGCTATAACTGATAATTATTTAAAATGTTTGACCATGTCCCAAGAAAGGTTATTGCACACTGTAATATTATCTATAGAAAGGTTCATTGCAGAATCCATTTCTTTCGGTAATTATATATTAAAATTCACAACACAAAAAGCACAAAAATGTTGTTTGTAATTATATTTTCAATTAAATATTTAAGTAGTTTTTGTTAAAGTCTATTTGTACCTTATAACTTATTCAATAAAAAATATACGTATAAATTTTGGTTCTAAAAAAATATCAAGTAACTACTAACTAACCCCCCTCCCCTCCCCTTCCCCACTATAGCGCTCTTCTCTATGCGCAAAACAGAAATCTTGCCTATAGTAGAATATCACCTAGTTACAGCCCTGCCTACACATACAAAATATATTTACTAAATTTTTCCCTATTATTTATAATAAACTTATACATGCAAATGAAGAAGTGAAGCACTAAAATTATTGTACATCATAATTATGTATTAATTTAATTACTTCGTATTCATTGAATGCAACTGAATTCCTTCTAAGGAATGAATTCTTGTGAATGCACTAAAATGTAAGATTGTAATACACGAATTTAAACTATTGCTGATCAAATGTACAAATTTGAAATTTGAGTATATTTACTTTTAACAAGGTAATGGGAAAAAAGTCACATTCGTGTAGGAATCTATGATGTCCAATAGTTTGTGGGTAGTACTAAAGGGATGTTTACATTGCTTTGTAAAAGCACGTCTAACAATAATAAAGATCTGTATTATACAAATACTTTAATTTTTTAAATCGTGTACCTATTTGAAGATAAATTATATAAAATGTACGTTTTGATAACGGTCGTCAGTGTTAGTGACATTTAAAAATGAATTAAAGTGTCAAACACATTTATAAAATATCAAAACGCAATAAATAAATAGCGCACTGTATGAATTAGGCGCATGTATTTGAACGCCTACTATTAAATATTATTTAACCGTTAGTAACGATCATTAATAGATTGAATATTATTAAACCGTCTTGAAAATGACATTCCAGAACACCCTCTCCTACGGACGACGTTCATTATGAAAAATGCTACCATCAAAATTCAACTTTAATAAAATTTATTTACTAGAATCAAATAGTATTCAATAGCAGGCTTCCAAACATATGCACCTAACCGTTATAGTGGGTTTATTCATTGTGTTTTCATATTTTATAAATTTGTGTACACTCTAATTAATTTTTAATTCTGTGATTATCACTGATACTGATGATGTTAACTGTAATTGTTATCGAAACGTATAAATTTTGTGTAATATTATATTTAAATACTCGATTAAGAAAACTCTAAAAAATAAGTTTTAGTAATTATTTTTGGATTTGATTACAGTAACAAAGTAAATAGAAAAGAAGTAGTACTGAAATTAGCTAAGTTTCAAGTTTTAATATATTTGGTAATAATTAGCGAATTTCAGTGTTTTGTTGCCAAAGCGTTGGCCGTCATATAATCGATGACATGGGAATAAAAGTATAGTACTTAATATACACAATTTTTACAGCGCCACTTTTTAACGGCCATATATTTAAAGGTTTCCCAGCTGTAGATTTTCTCAAATTAAATAACATAAAATTAAAATAAACCGACAATGGAAAATCTGACAAAATTTTGTCGTGTTCGGGGAGCCTCAGAAAGTGTAAACAGGTATATCAACACTTTCAAATAGATTTTTAGAGTTCGCATAAGACTTTCGAATACTTTGCATATAGGCGGATAGTAAAAATTAAACGTAGAAAGGTATGAAACAAAACGTTGAATGTTAAATCAGTTTACCTACTACAACCATGTCATATCAAATTTTACGCCATTTAATCATATATTATGTCATACTTTACCGCACTAGGGCTGTAAACTGCCACTGTACCGCACTACTACGGTAAAATAAAACCATATTAAAATAAAAACTAACCAAGTATGACACACAAATAATGGCGCACCAAATTATTTGATTTATTGAAAACTTTTTATGTCAAAGGTGGCCTTTGATACGTATTAATACATTACCCACCTTCTTCATCACATAGCGGTATCATTAGCCTCAATTATTTTACGTATTTCATTTTTGCTAAAGATTTTGGATTTTTTAGCATGTTATGCTTGACTCTTCCGCTTTAAAAAATGCAGTAACGGTGCGTAATTGCGAATATCAACCTTATTTTTCAATAAAATAGGACATTTTAGCATCCATAAAAGGACGTCTTTTCTTTTTCAGCCTTACGGGAAAAATAATCCAATAAAATCTTTTCAGAGATACAATTTCCCATCAGTTATCGTGATATGTAATATTGCGATATTTAGAACGTAAATAACAACTACGTTACTCGTACGAAATTCCGGCCTTGGCTTGAACATCTTACTCGCAATGTAAACCTTGATTCACCATACCGATATGTAAATAACTATTTATCTGGGAATGTTTTACTACCAGCCTCTTTCATTTGAGATTATCCTCTCTGAAGAAGGGTTTTGAGTTATGAATTTAAAAACGTCAACGTTACCGTTTGAAGTACAATGTTGGTGAAAACAATGCACCACACTGTCACTTTAGGAGAAAGATCACCGTGACATTCTAATGCTTAAAAGTTCTGCTTGTTAATGTAACCGAATACATTGAAATGGACGGTGTCACTTGACCAGAAATTATTAATTAAATAAAAATTCTTCACAAAACTACCTTCGACTTAATGATTTATAGCTTTAAGTGTCCGTAGATTTTGTACGGATGATTATGTACCTACTTATCGATTGTTATATCCATCTAGCCGTTCTGTTGTTGGTCGTAATCCTTAACGCTCGATATTTCGGGCGTACACACTGTTTTTGGTGTTCCAGGCTACCTTTTTGTGGTTGGCGAAGTCTATTCAAAGTTCTGAACCTATTCTTTAATCACACAGCAGAAGCACCGGTCGATTTCGATGTACCTTAAAAAGGTTGCGGAGTCTAGGAAAGAACTATAGTTTTTATAAAACACTCAAAAGCGTACACTGTTCCGGCGCTTTTGAATCGAGCTCTTATTCTGCCTCGCCCTTGACATAAAAAAGGAATGATATTTATGTAGAAATAGTTGTGAGCGAAAAGAATTTTTTTGCGCGGTATGAAAACCACGTTTTCAGCATTTGAGCTTGTGAGAACCGGTGCTTCTATGACGTGTTTGTTCAACGATACTATTAGTCGAGCGTTATTACGCAGACCTTTTTTACTATTCAGTTTTGTTTATAAGCCTTATGGTGCACCTCATTTTCAGACTTTACCTCATCAGCATTTAAATATACTCTGGATTCACTATTCATTTGGTTTATGACTTGTTCGTTAAATGTATCAACGTGACGGTTTCGAATATAAATTTTACTGCTTTTGTGTCGCTCATGTCGATCGCATACCATATCTTGATGCACCGCAATGATATATCCATCAAGAAATTTTTTATCTGTAAGGCCTTCATTACCAAGTTAAAGTAAGCATTTGTTTACCAGTTGTAATTGTCTAATATTTTGCCGCGTTAGATGAAATACAGGAAGGCATTGTCTGAAGTCTTCACCAAGTACTAAGACCTTTCCGTCGTGTTTTGTCATTTTTAGCAATCAATTGCGTTGATGCCATACTGCATTCATCTAACATTGATAGTTTTGCATTCTGCAACTGATTTGCACGATCATCGTTTTTACTTGGTGTTATTTTATGATAATTCATGCAATAAATACATTGTACGCCCACTTTCTAATAAATTCTTCGCTGTCTGTAGTCGCGACTACAGGTATGTAGACACAGACTTTATTTTGGGTTTCTTTGCGAATTTTGTACAAACTTGTTTAACCGCTTCCACTTGAGTCACCAATGTAGAAACATTTCGACAAATTTAATTCCCTTTCAATAGCTTTTCTAATCACTTCAAATGCAGTTCTTTGTTTATTATTTAATATGCCTCTCATTTGAATGGAAAGCCCCAGTTCATCCTTCAAATACGAGAGTAAGGTGAATAGTTCTCGACCTGACACAGAGATAGCTCTCCAAACAGGAAAATTTATGTTTCCTGCTTGGGTGCACGTGTCATTAGTTCGTATGACAAGTATTTGTTAACACGAATTTTTTAAGTAGACGTCTTGCGTGTTTTTCGTTCAAATGGATAAGCTTGAATATCGTGCGGTCATAAAATTCTTCGTTTTGGATGGATTAATCCTTAAGGAAATTCATCCGAAGTTGACAAAAGTTTACGGGCCTTCCATGTCAACCGTTAAAAAGTGGGCAGCTGAATTTAACCGTGGTCGCACATTCTTCGAAGATGACCCACGTGAAGGACGTCCAAACGGCAAACACACCAAAAACCATTGAAAAAGTGCATGATATCGTGTTGGGCGATAGGCGAGTGAAGGTGAGTGAGATAGCTGAGGCTGTGGGGATATCGGACGAAAGGGTGCGAAACATCTTGCACAAAGAATTAGGAAAGCGAAAGCTCTGCGCAAGATGGGTGCCGCATTTCCTGAATGCCGATCAAAAGCAAATGCGCAAACGATTTTCGCAGCAATCTTTGAACCGATTCAATAGGGATCCAACCGATTTTGTTGTCACCATGGATGAGACATGGGTCCAGCGCTACACGCCAGAAACGAAACAGCAGTCCAAGCAGTGGGTTGAAGCCGGTGTTTCAGCGCCAAAGAAAGCGAAATCGATTGCACCTGCCGGAAAGGTCATGGCCAAGGTTTTTTGGGATGCGAAAGGTATATTGTTAATTAATTACCTTGCAAAAGGCAGAACAATTACAGGCGAATATTACTCAAACCTTCTTGACCAGCTGGATGCCAAATTCGCGAGAAGATGCCTGGCTTGAAGAAGAAAAAAATAATAATTCACAAGGACAACGCACCTGCATACAAGGGTGCGTTGGCGATGGGAAAATGCAGGATTTGAGGTACGATTTGCTCGACATCCCTCCTATTCTCCTGTTTTGACACCCTCAGACTTCCATCTGTTCCAAAACTTGAATAAATTTGTTCTGGGAAGCACTTCGCATCCAATGAAGAAGTTGAGAGGACCGTAGATGAATATTTTCACAACCTTCCAGACTTTCACTTCCGGGAAGGAATACTGATGTTGGGAAACCGCTGGACCAAGTGTGTTGAAGTTAAGGGAGATTACGTAGAAAAATAAAATCATTTTTTAACTGAAAGGCCGAAAATTTTTCACCTTACCCTCGTATATCCGCTTACCTTGGAATTACTTTTTCCGTACCGCCTTTTTTTAAATCTTAATAATGTTCTGAAATTTCTCTTATTGCATTTGTCAATGGTATTTAATTTGAACCAAAATATGAAGTTGTATCTCTGTTTCTTATGAAAATATGTTGTTCGTTTGGGAGGTAAGCGTGAAGCTGTATAATACCGTGTAATTAGTTAAGCATATGATATGCCTCCATATAGCTTCATGTACATTGGCATACCTTTGACTACAAAATTTGCAGTCTCGTGAGGATATACTGATTTTTTATTTCCTCTATATTGTAAATTTTCCAAATAATCTACTATTTAAGTCATTAAGGCAGCTGTTAAGTTTTAAGTTAAACACTCGTGGTACTAAATCAGGACGATGTTTATACCTTGTCAATTGTATCAATTTATCACAAATTAAAGTAGTCCCGTACAGGTAAAGCATAACTATAGTTTTGCATTACTGTTAATCATGTTTCACTTCTATTGTTTTGCCTGTTATTTGAATGCCATTGTTCTTCTGTTCGTTTTGGAAAAAATAACGGATACAAAATAGTATCAAGTTTGCTATCAACAATGCTTATTCAGTTTGTAGCGGGTTCGCCTGATTTAGGTGGACGACAATGCAATAAAATATCTTGTTTAGTTCGAGGTTTCCATTAGCATTTTCAAAAACTACGGGCATAATTTGATTGTCATACCGTCTTGGATCGCTTGTTTTATCCTTTTTTGTTATCATTATGTCTGTAATTTTAGAATTATTATATATATATATATATATATATATATATATATATATATATATATATATATATATATATATATATATATATATATATATATATATATAATATATCATATATTCTAAGATAAATAGTTACAAAATAAAACTGCAATTTAGAATTAGGCTATTAATGGAAATGACCTGTTAATGAATATTATATAATGCTACATGTGGTGGAGAAAGAAACAAGAATATATGTATATCTTAGTATATGTATTTGAAGTATATAATTATGATTATATTATATATATATATATATATATATATATATATATATATATATATATATATATATATATATATATAATATACATATACATATCTATATTCTTTTTCTTTCTCCACCACCTTTATATTCATTAACAGGTTCATTTCTCGCCATTAAATTAGCGTTTCTATCTTCATCTAGTAGGTATAAGTGAGCGTACTTTAGTTTTTCTTCTTTTTCCTGGATATATTGAAGAACCAGATCTGACCTTGAATTTTGAAGCAGTACGGACAATATCCCCCGGTGCTTTTATTTCTGCTCCTAAGGAAGCAAATGCATAAGAATTATTAATTGATCTGATATTTTCAATAAAAGTCTTAGCAATTGTACTTTCGCTTTTTGACAACATTGAGTAAACTTTTTATCATTCACCATTGATTTATGGACACATTCGTGCTTTGGCGGGGTGTTTTCGTTTTCAGTAACTACTTTAGCGATTAACTTTAAAGAACGATGGTGTTATTATGTAGGCGTGTTGTATGTTTGTTTTTTTAATTTCTAGTTCTGACAGCATTTAACAAGATGTTTCAGTGCTTGCAACAGTGCAAAAAGAAGAAAAGTGAGGAAGCGACTTAAATGGGCCCGTAAATATAAAAATTTTACCTTTGAAGATTGGAAAAAGGTAAAAAAATATGTAATCACTGTTATAAATCTATAATATCAATATATCACGTCATAAATTTAAATCAATGTTTGTCACAACAGGTTTGTTTCTTTGACGAGTCTTTTTCAAGTTTCGACGGAAAAGTCATAGTTTGTACGGCGAAAACCAGGCGAGAAATACAAACTCGACTGTATCGTCCCAACTGTAAAACATCCGCTTTCTGTTATGGTATGGTCTGTTATAGCTGGAAAAGGAACAGGCTGCCTCTATGGCGTAGAAAAAGCAATGCGCCAAGACTAATATAAAAAGGTTGATACCGTAGCTTAAACATTGGTTCTTTGATCACAAAGAATCAATTTTTATGCACGATAGCGCCCCTTGCCGTAAAGCTAAGACAATAACATGCGTTTTATAACAAAAAAAAAATTTTTAAGAAAGAACTATAGCAAGATTGATTCCATGTGGAACCATAATCCCCATCCTCAAAAACACTGGCATCATGTAGAAAGTATGCCTTGACGAATTAAGAAAATTATTGCAGCAAAAGGTGGATCAACCACATCCTCACGAAACAAGGACCACTGTAACAAATTTAGTATGTCTAAATTAAGGTAATTATTAAAATAGGTGATCAAATTTTATTTTATTTCACTTGGTATTTAATTAAATTATTCATTAATAAATAAAAAACAAGCATGTATTACCTAAATATTAAATTTTATCTTACTCTCAAAATGAATAAGTTAAATTATTTTCCCAAAATTAAAAAAATATGGCAAGGTACTGTATGTACCTGTGCTAATTTGATCTTGTACAATTAAATGTAATTAAAATTTTTTTTAGGTTTTATCTGTTGCTGTATATAACCATTACAAGAGAATTTTTAATAATATTCCCAACAATCAGAATAACAGTGCAAGACAAGATATGGCTGTGATGGAACAAGGTCCACATCATAATTTTACTCATAGAGGTCAAAATTCAGCAAACCAGTTAATAAGATAGGCTGTGATGGAACAAGGTCCACATCATAATTTTACTCATAGAGGTAGATATTTCTGCAAACCAGTTTTTTTTTTTGTGCCATACATTTTATATTATTTCACCATTTGTCTATGCTTTTCATTGTTTTACATCAAACTTTGGTAAGACGTCCATTTGTCAAGGTTACTACAAAGTAATTACCACCTTAGTATCGAGTAAATTGTGGTTCATACTTTATAAATCTGAATTTTTGTTTTGTTTGTCTTTGTCTGTGTACTCATTATTTTTTTTATTCATTAGCAATACTTTTCAATTTGTTCCTAAAAACTTCATAATTCACTAATTAATAATAGAAGATAGAAAAATAATCTGCATGTTTTATATTACTTTTTAATAACACAAGATCTCTTTAAATGCTGTCATTACCACATTTACGTTATAAAATTTCTGTTATAATTAACTTTCTTAAACGTCTAAAATCAAATTATATGATTCGCTAATTTAAATCTGATTACTGCAGCAAAACAAAATTCGATTTGTGCATAAAACTTGGTTTTTAACATTTGAAACTTCTTTATTAATAACAAAATATTAAGTTGACAAATTGAATACAAAAAAAATATAAATAGATACACTCAGAATAAGTAAATGTATTAAAACTCCAACAAAACAATCTAGTGACCTGTGTGTGTTCAAAATACATAAATTGTACAAAATGTAAATGAACATTACAAAATAAATTCCTCAATACTAATTCAAAGGTTATTTAACCTCAGTATCTGCAATAATAACCGAAATATTAATTCTAGTACAAGCTCAGTTGAAATTGCACAAACAGGAGGATAGTTAACTAATGTTAAAATATCAATAAAGTAAAATAAAAACTGCTTTGTAATTCTTAAGATCTATCCAATACGGTATGTTCAGACATTACAAGAGTAGAGCGCCTTATATAATGTTTGTTTTTCGTCTTGAATGTACTCCACAAAGCATTCTTACATTTCCCAATCTCAAACCTTTTTGAGTTTTGCGTGTAACATGTGTGAATTTGAAAATGCAGTAGCTGCATCTGTAGTAAATAGTGTGAAATATGTGATCGAGGTAATGTCTGATACAGGGAGCTCTGAAGATGATACGAATATTCAGCTTGTAAATGTATTAGATGTATATAAAAGAAAGAAAGTTGTTTGACTTCATATTGATGTGGAGCAGACTATTTCCACCTATATCGTATAGCAACCACCAATTAAAACTTTTGTTTAAAAAAATAAACATATGAAAGCTTATTGCAGGAAATTGGACCCACTCTTAGAAGAAAAAGAAATATTGGTGGACAAAAATTAGTATTGAAAAACAGTTATTGTCTACACTTTGACTTTTGGAAACTCTGATTTTTATCGATTACGTTTTACCCATTATAATACTTTCACTTATTTTTAACAGTTCTGTATCAGTGTATATGACAGTTGATATAGGAAAAACTTTCCTTGTTCGTTCCTTTTGTTAGGATAATTCGCGCTCTAAATGGCAAACAGGAAATGAAATACAACATACTACTCAACTTTTTGTATTGTTTGTGGGACTGGCAAATGTAATTTGTGCAGCTGATGGTACATTCATTTAGATTAAAGCACCCAAGTAGATCCAAAAGTTTATGTGACATGTGAGTGTAATTACTTCAATCAAGGCCTCTAGGATGGCATAATAAAAAAAACTTTTAAAAATCGATATTTTCTATATGACGATTTTTATTTTCATCGATTTTTGTGTGAAAACGGCGTGACTTGCAACCATAAGACTTTGTCTATCTAATCCTAGTTTTTTATCCTCTATCCATTTATATCCTCATTTTGTATTTTGAAAATACTATTTTCAAACAACGGATATTATTTTTTTGTTATACCTATTGGGTTCATTAAATTAATAAAATACTTGTCTCTGGGTATTATTAGAATAATAAAATTATGTTAACCCTACCACAGATTTCTAAAAACAATTTAATTTTGACTAACATATTTATTACCTGTCAATTTGAACAGATTGTTCAAAGTTAGCCTATTTTGATTCATTTGGGTTTTACAAAAGGAACACGCTACCTCTCTTTGCAATTTGTGCTATTTTTCAGCTGTCTATCGGAGTTTTGATGTTGAGCCTGGTAGATATTACATTGTTATTACGGGCTTTGGATAGAAAGGTTAGGTGGTTCTCCTCTAGTGCTAGCTTGTTCATGGATGTTTGAAGCTTTCTGATAAGTTGTTTGACTTCAGGGCCGTATCGAGTTACTAATTCTGTATTGTAAGTGTTTTGTAACTGTGGTTTCCTATTAGTTGAGTTGATTGGCCTATTTCCGGGGGACTCATCATAACATAATATCATGCTGCTAAAGTTATTATTATGCTTATAATTCTCCATAAACCATCGGCAATATTGAACTGGCCTAGCAAAGTCGTTAGCACCCAAATGTTGGTGGATTTGGTATTTGTAGGGTTTATACTTATGTTTCTTTAAAATTTTTCTTTCACTTTCTCTGCTAACTCTGATTTCATTTTTAAATTGACGTGTAGAAATGTTGGGATCAACATTCACATTTGCCAGAACGTTCATTTCAGCGTCTTCCCTAATAATTAATTTTTCATTTTGGGAACCGTGTTCAAATGTTGTACCAACCACGGCAAATAGGCGTAGCAAGGTTGGTTTCTGTCGGGGTATCGTTCTGCATAGAGTGTTTGAGCCTGCCTTTTATTTCGCAAGCACTCAGCGTAATTATGAGAAGCATATCTATTTGTTTAGCTCTTGTAAAACTTGCCATTTTAAACAAATTACAAAGCATTTTTAGTTTACACAAAGTAAAGCAGGATAATTTACAAAAATTTGCAACAATCTGCCAAACTCACAGATGATAAAAGTTACCTGTTGTCAAAATTGAATTGTTGGTAAAACCATAGCAACCTGTGGCATGGCTAATATGATTGGATTATTCTAATAATACACAGAGACTTAAGTATTTTATTAATTTAATTGACCCAATAGATATAACAAAAAAATAATAGCTGTTGTTTGAAAATAAAAAGTGATGATGTAAATCGATAGAGGATAAAAAGTAGGATTGGGTAGTGAAAGTCTTACGGTTGTAAGTTATACCGTTGTCACGCAAAAATCGATGAAAATTTTTAAATTGATTTTTGAAAATTGTTAACTTCAGTTTTTTTATTCTGCCATCCTAGAGTACCTTCATTGAAGTATAAATTGTACCATTTGTTTTGGTAGTAGCGCACTTCGTTTTTTTGAAAAATTCAAATGTCAAAATAGGGTAAACTTTAGAGCTCCATAAGTCAAAATCTATTAAGTTTAGGTGTAGGACACACTACTTAATAAATGTTTAGAATTTCTTGTGGAATTCAAATATGCAAAAATATACTAGGGTTGCCATTCAAAATAGCAAAATTTTAATCGTTTCCGGTGAAACCGGAAGTTATTGTGATTTGATTTTTTGCTCTGTTGTCACCTGGTATAATTAATGTGTCGAGTGTAAAATAATTAAGTAATTAAGTAAATTGATGAAATTTCAATAAAAAAACTTGCTATAGTTTATTTTTAACAAGGATATTTTCCGCAAGAAAAAGAATTTTATACCAACTGAGGCAAAGTCGAGATTGGTAATATTTTGAGCTTTGAAAATTGATTTCAACGAGTCAAATGCTGTAATTTTTCCGCGATCACCGTTGTTTTAGGATTGCAATATACAAAATATTTGAAAACATATTTATTTTATTATTAATAACATACATAGCAGAACCAAGAACATCAAAATAATTGTATTGTAAAAATGATTGTATTATTTAAAAATATCGTTCACCACATTTAATGAATTCATTTGTGAGGTACATGTTGATCAATGCTTATATTGGTATGCTTATTTAGTACTATTGGATGTTTATAGTCAAGTTATTTATTTATACTAAACATCATATTTGTTTTGTTATTAATAAATATCGCATCAGATGTTGAAGGTTCAACAGGTGTTATTGTACTTTGTACAGACAGTAAAATATTTTGTATTTTGTAGTCCTACAAAAGCAGTCCCTCTTTAATTTTCCCAACTTAGCTAATTGGAACTATTAAGCTGTCTCTCTTGGAGAATTTCAAAAATTTGTTTATTCCTATAAACTGCTTAGTACTTTTTCCATTTTGATGATTGACAAAGAATCTTTTACTAGTTTTATCCATATTTAGTGTGCGAAGTCACATATGTGTTTTATATGTTTTGTGGAAAGAACCAGATACATCAAAGCAGCATAATACTTTTGTCTGTGGATTTATAATATTAACTAATAGAGTAATTCCCAGATCCTTGCCATTCATACATAAATCTTTTAATTTGTGGCAACAGCAAGTGCCAGATATTCCAAAAATAAAAGCTGCCTATAAATAAAGAATAAATAGTTTTTCATGAATATAATACATTTTACTACCTTTGTAAGCAAATACTTGAGATACTTTGTGAAGAAGTGTATTTCGAATTTAATGTTGTAGTTTTTTGCTTCTAAATAATCCAAACATTGTTTCCAAAAAGCATGTAGATTGTTATATTTCCCGATGTCAGTATTATTCTAGATATTCAGTTTACTTTTCAACATAAGCTTATAATTGTTCACTAGTAATAATGTCGCTCTATGGATTTTGTTGGTAGCATCTCATTACATGTTTTTTCAGCAAAATCTATAATTTCTGGTGGAATATTATTAGTCACTACTCAAATCAAAATCCATCTTTAAACTATCCTAAATAATTTCAAGCCACTCATAATTAACTTCGAAATGGGCGATATCTGTCAAGCATGAAACTGATACCAGGTAATTTTATGTTCTGTAAAAATGTGGATTAGACAATAATACAGGTTATTTATCTTGTCATCGGCATTTAAGGTTAATCTTAAACGGACGTTCTCGAATTACGGTTAGCGTTAATTCGATTAACGAATTGCGGCCTGAAAATTTTACTTACCTAGATTGTTTTAATCTTATCCAGAACTGTGATCAAAGGTTTAAGTAGCACTAATAGTTGTATTTTTTTGGGGTTTTGACAGAAATAATATATTAAGCACCAATTTTTTATTATAATATCTACATAAATGATAAAATTACATTCGAAAACTGAAATGATACATATTTAATATAATTAAATCTATATAACATACATAAAATTAAATAATCGAATTAAATATTTATGATCGATCTCATAGACAGTGCTTTACATGAATACTTAGCAGTCTTGCTTAACACAAGTTCTTCTTAGATTTTGAACACGTCTCACAGATCGTTTGAAACGAATGCTTAGCTTAAATATAGTTGGTTTTCTGACTATAGAGCGGCACACAAGTTTTATGAAGAAATACGTTGTGCACACTTGCATTTCGGTGGTGTGCTCTATCTGCATCCTGCGACTATACTACACATAATTTAAATTTTAACTGAATTCTGCTTCTCTCATCATCTGTTTCTGGGATGTTTATATATTCTTTTGCCAATTGACAAATTACTACCGTAACACGTATTATGCGGTTCAGTGTAGACTTGTGCATTTCACCAAATAAAGCTAAACTCACTTTGCATCCAGATGCATAATACCTCAGACAAATCAGTAGCTGATTAATTGGCGACGCGCTGTTATTCCTGCAAAAAAGAGATACGTATAACTATATAATTTTATAGAACCTTTTTGATGTGACAATTTATACTCAACCTCATATCACGTAAAATAATAGTACAATAACACCACTTCATAATTACTAATTGTGAATATATTCATGTCTATCTTCTATTTGTGGCAGTATAGACATCACTGTTTCTTTCCTTAGACGGAAATGTTGGAAAAAGAGCATCAAGTTAAAATAGTCACTTCTAACATACACTAGGAATTCATCATTACAAAATGGAAAAAGACGTCATCGTCTTGATGTAGAAGAACAATTTCGATTTCGTTTGGTCGGACTAATGCAGGTTATGTTTATGTTGTGTGTGTTATGAGAAGCAATGCTTAAGTTTTAAGATCGCATTTGAAGTGCCGGTGCAACCCGTTAAGCAGTATTTAGTAATTTAAGCTATGCTTAGCTTTTAAGTTGTACCGGTCAGATCGGCCATTAGTATTGTAGTAAAATATTTTATATACAGAACTCTCCACGAACTGCGTCGATAGATATTGCGAAAAGTATACGAGCCTAGACGCATATGAATTGGACCAAAACAAATATGAAACACAATTTTATTTATCTGAGTTAGAATTTATTTAACCATTATAAATTGAACGCATATGATTAAACTTATTTGATACTATATGGTTTTGCCAATTAATCGACAATATCTAATACCTATATGAACTTCAATAATTATAAAGTGGACAAAAAGGAAAAGTAATCTCTGGCGCAAATTAATTGGACTAAGCATTTATTCAGAGTTACTACTGTGTGGAGTCACCCTTACGTTTTAAAACAGCCTCATTTCTCTTTGACATAGTGCCTACTAATGTTTGACAGTAATCTGGTTGAAAATTATTCCAAATTTCCTGAACTTTAACCTTTAATTCAGGAATTGTGCGATCTGGTGTAGTTCGCTGTATGGCAGGCAGCACCATCTTGTTGAAATATAAATCCCCCATCTGCAGTTGAATTTCATTAATGGAAGACAATAATTCTTCTTGTAAAATACTTTTCTACTTCGCAGTATTGACAGTGTAATCAATGGAAAGAAGATCTTTGTGAGGACATACATCCCCACACCATCACATATGCTGGTAACTTAACCTTTCTTTTGAGGCAATCTTTGTGATATTCTTCCTCTGGTATTTGAATAGCTCTACTTCGTGTATCGCCGACATGGACGTCAAACTGAGATTCATCACTCCAGATACCTGAGCATCATAGACGTTTTGGTGGTTTTTTGCCCATAAAAATCCGTTTGTTTTTTCTTCTGTAAGAAGTGGTTTTTCTTTTGCTTAAGGTGAGATGATAAGATTTTGAATGTTTAAGATTGTTGCTTGTAAAAACTTACCTTACAGAATCCGTATTCCATTTTTTTCATTCTCCTCAAAGTGTCTTTTGAAATTGGTCTACCAATTGCATGCGCCCATTTCACAGCCAATTCTCAAGAGGAAGCTCGGGGATCTTGTTTAATAAATTTCCGGAGACTACGCTCATCTCTTTTGGTAATTTTTGGACACACGGCCAGTTTTAACTTTTGTATTTCCGGTTTTTTAATTGCGAAATTATATTTCTCACAGTTCCTTGAGAATACTTAAATGTTGAGCAATTTTATGCCCAAAAATCCTTTGGTATGAGTTGCAACAATGGAATTTCGTATATCGTTAGGTAAGGACTTTCCGCAAACCATTTAGACAACTAACGTCATAAATTATTTCTTCAACGCCCACTTTATATGATATAACTGTCATAAAAAATATGCACAATATTTTATTGGATAAATAAATATTTATCATTATGATTAAGTGATGGTCCAATTAATTTGCGCCCTTTCCTTTTTATTCATTTTATAATTATTGTAGTTCATATAGGTATTAGATATTATTGATTAATTGGTAAAACCACATGGTATCAAATAAGCTTAATCTTATCTGTTGAATGTATAATAGTTTAATAAATTCTACATTAAGAAAATAAAATTGTATTGCATATTTGTTTTGGTACAATTCATATGCGACTGGGCTCGTAAAAAGGAAAATTCTGAAAATTTGGAAGTATGACACTGCTGTTGGGGGAAATTCAGCCAAAATAATTTCAAGCGCGGAAGCCCAAGTTCAGACCTTCGGTTCTGACGGAGAGTTATTTTATATCGAACACTGCATATTTTATAACAGAATGATCTTACACATCAAATTCTAGATTTTCATTTAACACACTTGTTACCTATCTTAAATAGTTTCAAAATTATTTGACATTTAAAATGACATTTGCAGGACTTTTTTAATTTACATAAATTCCTACTTGCTTTTTAATGTTTTTTAGTTTCTGTTATGAAACTTTTAGGGAAAGGTCTAAGTTGAAGAAGTAACAGCCCAAAATCATAAATGTTTCATACAGGGTGGCCATAAAGATTGAAAATTGGTATTTAAAAACTAACAAAAGTCAATTTTTTTTAAACGGAACCCCTATATTTTTATTATTTTCTTCTGATTAACTTTAAAAATAATAACTTTCATTAACATTCCTAAACTACATAGTTTTTATCTAAATGGAAGTTGGTTGTGTAACAAATCAAAATGTTTTAAGGGCCATTTCTTTTTCTAAATTACATGTAAAATTAAAAAAGACTTTTGATTTGAAAAATGCAGTGGCGTAAAAGGTAGGGAAGGAAAAGTGCGCCAACTCTGAATATCTATGCCACTGGAAGACATCTGCAAAACCTGAAATAGCCAAATTAAATATCTTTGTTTGTTTATTGTTCATGCCACGTTTCATCAAAATCGGTTTAAATTTACATGAGTTATAACCAAAAACTATTATATTTCAAAACTGCTTTAGACAAAAAATTTTAAATTTTGGTCGACGATAGGGTTAAGTAATATGCATATTTTAAGCAAAAAAAAAACAAATGACAACACTTCCGGTTTCTCCTAAACGATTAAAATTTTGCTATTTTGAATGTCAACCTAGTATATTTTTGCATATTTGAATTCTACGAGAAATTCGAACCATTTTTTATATAGCATGCCCTATACCTAAACTTAATAGTTTTGATTTTGACTTATGGAGCTCTAAAGTTTAATCTATTTTGACATTTATTTGAATTTTTCAAAAAAACGAAGTGCGCTACTACCAAAACAAATGGTGCCATTTGTACTTCAATCAAGGCACTCTAGGATGGCAGAATAAAAATACTGAAGTTAACAATTTGTCAAATCAATGTTTTTGATATGATGATTTAAAAATTTTCATTGATTTTTGTGTGAAAACGATATAACTTACAACCATAAGACTTTCACTACCCAATCCTACTTTTTTATCCTCTGTCTATTTGTATCCTCATTTTTTATCTCCAAACAACAGATATTATCTTTTTGTTATAGTTTTTAAAAACAATTTAATTTTGATATTATTAATAGTTTTCGAGGAATGACATAAACACATATTTTTAGTGCAAACTATAGTTGGTTATGGTATCATAGGAGCTCTTGAGATAAGCTTTTTAATCATATAATTTGTTACACTTATCTTTATTAGTTGTTGAGATATTTTTGGTTTTTCATTTTGAAATATGCAACTACACACATAGCTACATGTTGCTATTGTAGTCACCTTTGAAAACAGATGTACAAGCTTCAATGCATCCTTAACCAGTATTATCGAAGGAAAACTTGACCATTGCATTTAAGTTAAATAATAAAAATTGTGTAAAAAATTAATCTTGTATATTGTAATAATAGGATAACAGTAATGAAATTTTGTATTATAAAAGAATTATATAACATCAAACTAGTAAGGTACATACAGTTTAAGATTGAATCGAGTGGAACTAACTCCCGATAGCTCAGATGAAAGATCTCTACTCTAGTAAAGTAGTGGTCGTGGGTTCAAGTCCCACTCGATGCAATCTTTTACTGTATGTACATTAAAAGTTTAATAATTCAAAATTTAATTACATTGTGATTTTTCATCATTGAACTTTGATTGGCTAGTTATCACATCTAAATAACGATAAGTGTTATAGTCATAATAAGATATCTGTAAATACTTAATTAGCAGCGAAGTTCATAAATTATTACATATTGACAGTTTAATCATAAATGAAATTATAAGAAGTTTTTATATTTCTTCTTTTATAAATTGAATTCATACTATTTAGACAATGAACATTATTTCCATTTATTGCTAATTCCATATTAGCACGCAATTCTTTGATTAATTATTACTTCCTGAGTATATATCATTTGTTAAAAAACACCGAAGAAAAAAGTCTAAAGGGGTTAAATTAGTACTTGTTGGTCCATTTGCGCTAATCAACTTATTTGGAAATTCTTGATTTAAGTAATTCCTTACCCTCTATGCATTACAGGTTGGTACGCCATCTAATTGAACCATGCATTTCTTCGTCCATCAAGTGATATGTCATCAAGGAAAGCTTGTAAATGTGGTTCTAACAAATTGATATACACATTTTCAATTAAAATATTGTTACAAAAACAATGGTGAACTGTTTGGCCCTTTAAAACAACAAAGTTAAAACTAAATCTTCCTTGCCATCTTATAATAATAATAATAATAATTTATTTATGTTATTATACAAGTTTTACTGACATACGTCAATAAATTAGTAAAATTACCATTAAAAGGTACCAGAGGAAAACCAGGCCTTTAGCCTAAATTGATCAATTAAAAGATTGTTATTGTCTCTAGTTTCGTAGTAGTGTAAATCTTTATGTTTAGTACACTGTGTTAGATATCTTTTAATATGTAATAAGCAATCATATATAAACTGACAACGTAATGTGAAGATTCGAAGTTTTGTAAAACTGGCTTTATAGTCGTCACGATACCCAATGTTTGCTATTACTTGTACAAACTTTCTCTGTAATTGGAAAATTCTATGCCTCCCAGTTGAATGGCCCCAAATTAGAATTGCATATGACATTATTGAGTGGAAAGTGGAAAAGTATTCGGTGTGTAAAACATGAGGTGAAACAGAATGTTTTAGGTTCCTTAACATAAAAATATATTTTGTTAGTTTTGATGCCAATTGATTTAAATGCTCGGTCCATTTTAGCTTTCTATCCAGACAGACTCCTAGGAAAATGAGAGATGTGACATTGTCTTGTTCTGAAGCATGTTTTAATGAGACTTAATTGATTTACTGCAAACCACTCAAAGGCCTTCAAATGTAGCGCTTCACTATGTTGTTTTAAGTCATCTAAGTTTTCCCCGTTTACTGTTAACGTAGTGTCGTCGGCATAATGTATAAATTGTACGTTATCATTTAAATTTAAACAGTTAGAAAAGTTGTTGATATGGATTGAAAAAAGTAGTGGCCCCAGTATGTTGCCCTGGGGAATACTGACTTTAATTGGCAATGTTTTAGAAAGTCGATTAAAATTTACTGTTTGATATCTGTCAAGTATGAGTATGAGTGTATTAAATTTAGACTATTTAATTCGAAGTTATAATTTGCAATAAGAACTGATACGATATGTTTGCTTGAATAATGTTGTCAGGCGTATTAAAGATTCCGTCACTGGTAACACACGCTTCATCACGCCAAATAATATTTTTTAAATTTTGATTTGCGTCATAATTTGCAGTATACCGACAACAGAATTCAATTCATCTTGCATAATCAGTATTCTGCAAGAACTGTAATTTTTGACAACTGTATGGTGTATAATTATTTCTGTGTAGAATTCTTAATATATTTCTTTGTGAAACACCTGATTCTTGCTCTGTTTGTCTACTGAATGTTTTTCCATTGACTGAACTGCAACTGACACACTAATAACATCATTTGCAACATCATTTTCTTTATTAGCTTTGTTATAAGTTCTTGACGGTGTTCGACAAAACTGCCGTTGGTAAATTATTCCGTAATATTTAAAAAATAGTAAGATTCGGCTGTCTGCGTTCTGGGTATACTTAAAAATACATATCAACAGTATCTTCGGAATACTCATTGCTTCTTATAAAGCGTTTTAGCATATCTTTTTTACCTCACAGGTATTGTAATCGGTCGGCGAAATTTCGAGTGCAGCACTTTAGTTTTTATGAATTATCGCAAAATATGAAATAGATCCCAGCGTATTATTAAAGAGGATACAATTTCTTTTAAAATGAGCTACCATACTTAAAAATTGGTTTACCGTAAGTTAGAAAAAAACAGGTTCAAACATGAAAGTTTTAAAATATATATCTGTATGTGTTCCAGCGCGATAGCGTCCACAAAGATAATCCGATCGTTATGAAATTTGGTACCCAGGTTCAGATCCATGAGTACGCAGGACTATGAACTTTTGAGCGAAATCTATCCAGTCAAAATGGAATTCCAGATTTCGACTATTATAGAGTGTATAAATACGAACGGCTATTCGTAGCAAACCGGCACGTCTTTACGTAGGTAACTAAGTAAACCATCCTAGAATTGTATTGAATATCTACCCAGTTTTTCGTTTGTTCGTGAACTCCTCCGGTAGCGCAGTGGCAGCGCGTTTGGTTGATGCCCCGGCGCCTCGGGTTCAAGACGCATAATGTACGAGGTTTTTATCTTATCTTATCAGACGTGTTAAGTCATTTCCGGATATTTGAAACGATTTTTGAAAAAAAAAAATGTCCGTTTGGTCAAAAATTTTCGAATTTTTTTTTCAATTTTACACGTTTTGAGCCGTTTCTAACCATTTGAGACGATTTTTGGGAAAAAAAATTTTGGCCCTTTGCTAAAAAATGGTCAAAAAAATTTCTCTTTTTGCATTTTTACACGTTTTGAGCCATTTCTGACCATTTGAGATGATTTTTTGTAAAAAACTTTTTTGGCCCTTTGGTCAAAATTTGGCGATATTTTTTTGCATTTTTGATTGTCTTGAGCAATTTCTGACCATTTCAGATGTTTTTTTTTCGAAAAAAAAAATTTTTAGCCCTTTGGTAAAAAATTTTTGTAATTTTTTTTTGCATTTTTACACGTTATGATAAATTTTGAACTGTCAGAATTCTAGTTACTTTTTTTTATTACTAAGTAGAATTTATGTCATTTAGGAATTATATAAACAACTGCTGTTTTCGCAACAACGAAAGTTAACTATGGAATAAATGTATTTAATTGTTTCTCTCAAAGTATTACGATTTTTTTAATAAAACAATTTAACAATTTAATGATATGAAAAAACTGTGCAAAATTTTTAGTAGCAAAAAAAAAACACAGTACACTAGTTATAAAACACATCAAATTCTTTCAAGTTTTCTTGTGCTTGTTTAAATTATCAATTACATTGTGTTGTGCGGTGATGTGTTGCACACATCAGATTTTTAAATTTTAAAATGAGTCATTTTAACTATAAAAGTTCAGAACTGTTTCCATTTAAAACTTACCGAAAAATATTCTTACCACTTTAGATTTTAAAAGTATAGCCAATGGACTAAGTGTAGTTGTAAAAAAAAAACTTTTCTAACAGTCTAAATTCAACATATTTTAAAACTTCTTTCAACATTTAAATAATGAATAACGTGAAATTAGTACGTAACAACAGACAATAGTGTCTATATTTCACCAGACCACATCTTATAATTAGTAAATGATAGTCATCAATAGATGCTGCTTGAGTTTTTTTTGTGAACAGGTTTAGTTTGTGGTATTGTTTGGTGTGGTGAACATCGGTTGTAATGTAATAATCAAAACCAGAAATGAAATAAGTTATCCAGTTTGACTAAAAATTTTGGAAAAATCTTTATAAAAGAAAAATATGCTAATTACTAAAAGAAAAATGTGTATAAAACAAAAAGTAGCTGACTTAAAGACAAATGGTTTGGATATAACTCACAAATCAATTTTTTTGTTTATAATTGGCAGTCAGATGAGAGATATTTACCATAGTTATGCATGTATCTTTTTGGTGTTTTTAACGTGAAAACCTAGTTGTTAAAATGATTGTGCAGACCTCCTCCATATAACAGGAATGGGCCACGGGAATTCGATGGGATTCAACTTTCAAAATACACACTCGGATACTACAACAACTGTGCGACATGCTCCTTTAGGTTCAGATATTCTAGACCAAACTTCTCATGACTTAAAATTGGAAAAAAGTAATATTTTACTACTAGGTCCTACTGGTTCAGGTAAGTTTCAAGAAATATTTTGAGAATATTTTGTTAATAGTAATTCTAGGTAAAACTCTATTAGCGCAAACTATAGCCCAATGCCTTGATGTGCCTTTTGCAATATGTGACTGTACGACTTTAACGCAAGCGGGGTATGTTGGAGAAGATATTGAAAGTGTAATAGGAAAATTGCTCCAAGATGCCAGTTATAGTGTCGATAGAGCACAAATTGGTATAGTTTTTTTAGATGAAGTGGATAAAATAGGTGCTGTGCCAGGAATTCATCAATTGCGTGATGTTGGGGGTAATTAAAAAAAATGTATTCAAAAAATGTGTTTTGAATTTTTTATAACTAGGGGAGGGTGTTCAACAAGGAATGCTTAAAATGCTGGAAGGAACAATTGTTAATGTACCTGAAAGGAATTCTCCTAGAAAATTAAGAGGTGAAACTATACAAGTGGATACTACCAATATACTTTTTGTAGCTAGTGGCGCATATAATGGATTAGAAAAATTAGTACAACGAAGAAATAATGAAAATGTAAGTATACTGAGCAAGAATTTCAAAGTTATAATACATTCAAATATTTTATCCAACTATTCTTCAGTATCTAGGTTTTGGTGCACCAGTGTCCAGTAGTCAAGGTCGACGAGCAGTAGCACAACAAGCACTTTATGAATCTTCAACTTCAGCTGAAGAAGAAAATTTAGAAAAGGATTCTGCATTAAGACAAGTTCAAGCTAGAGATTTAATTGAATTTGGAATGATACCTGTGAGTTATAGAGTTGTAACGTAATGGTATTAATAAATCTTATTCTTAGGAATTTGTTGGTCGTTTTCCGGTATTGGTCCCATTTCACAGCCTTAATGAACCATTATTAGTTCGAATTCTAACTGAACCACATAATGCCATCGTACCACAATACCAACGTCTGTTAGCTATGGATCAATGTGAATTGTGCTTTAATAATGAATCATTAAAGGCAATTGCAAGATTAGCAATGGAAAGAAAAACTGGTGCTAGAGGCTTAAGAGCTATAATGGTGTGTATTGTTAATTATGGCCATGTTATATTCACATTACATACATTTTTACCTCCTACCAACCTACATGTACATATGTAGGTATAAGAAGAAAATTGACATCACAAATGAATATTTACATTTCAAATTGAAAATTCATTTAATATAGCCTACAAATCAACTCAATGTCAATATTATCTAAAAACTTGTTTACTTTTCGTTTGAATGAATCCAACAAAAATTTGTTTTTTTTTTGTATGTTTGGGCCGAGATCTAGACTCCTTTAGTAAGGGATCTTTAACGTGTCAATCATCATTTACAAGTGAACCTACTGTTTTAATTTATTTTTATACCAAGGGGTAGGAAATTAAATAATCCAGGTGCTAGGTAACTATAAGATCTTTGACCAATAACTTTTTCAGCCAAAATTGTTTTATAAGAGGAATATTTAAATCTAGTGTCACAGTTACGATTGATCGTTGATAATTTTTTATTAAACAGGTATGTGACTGAAATGTATCATTTTAGGAATAATATGCAATATTGTTTCACCCAAAATTATAATGTTAATATTAGTTAACAAGTAATTAATGTTTAAGGTAATTTACTATTTAAACTTATACCTGTGAATTATGTAATTTTAATCATTTTTTTCTCTTTGTACCAGGTGGGCAAATAAGTAAGGTCAACGGCTGTATCTCATGACCTGTCAATCTGACAACAATGGCGAACAAAATTTTATTATGAATGTGGGCATGAGAAAATGCTGGAAATTATTTTGAAGTTCCGTATTTCACCACTAGGAAGCGCAATTAAAAATTTAATATAAATTTCTCCCAAAACTCCTATATAAAGATATACCTTTACTTACATCTTTAGAAAGTCTAGACAATTCTACATAGTTTTGGTTTAAGGTTCATTGGCGTACTGGCCATAATAAGAGTGGGGGAAGCTATTGAAGTTGTAATCATTAAAATTACTGTAAATTTTAAACCACTTATTCAATTTTAGTAAAATGAAGCTTGTTTGGAAGACGAATGTAGGTATTTTAAATTGCCGTTCCCATTGTTGCACAACAGTTCCTAACAAAAGTGCTAGATGCCGCAATTTGTTATATCAGTTTTTTTCATTCTAGTTCGAAAATTTAAATCACACGGTATATTTTGGACATCGTATTGGAAAAGGAGATTAAATTTGCAAGAAAAACGTAAAAACCGCATACCGCAAGTTATCTTTGCTCGTTTTAAAGTTATAGCGAAATGAAGACGTTTTAACCAGTGGCGTAATGATCCCTCCCGAGGCCCCGATGCATGGTCGGTGCGGGGCCCCAGCTTACAAGCAAAAAAAAAAAAAAAGGAAAGCCAAAAAATTTTGAACTCTGTTTTCATTTGTTTATGTCGTACGTTTTCCAATTTCATTTCATTTCATTGAACATCTGGAACCGGGGCCCCCAGGAGAGATCCATATACGACATGTAAATCCTTTAATTAAAAAAAAATTTTCAGTATATATAACATTGTTATACGTTTTGTCAAAATGACAATTTTTATAGTTAGTTGTTAGATTAAACATCTGGAACCGGGGCCCCCAGATGGAATCCATACGCAACATGTAAATCCTTTCATTTGGATGTTACGTCGAAAAGTTATAAATTACTTATAACGAGACTCTCAGGTGGGCCCATTTCAAGACATGAAAGCAAGAAAAAACGAAAGTTTTCTACAACTACAATAAATTAAATTTCTTTATCAATCGTGTTAAAAACAAATGATTGATAGTAAGATTTGGGAGGCCCAAATTTCGTAAAATAATGGAGGCCCCGTAACGTCGTTACCAAAGATTTTACGGATCTTATTGAAAAATATTGAATCCCTATTTTTCATTTAAAAAAATCATACCAAAATAAATAATTACTTTTTGTTCTCAACTTTAATGAACAAGCAAAAAAAAAAAACTCAAATGGGGGCCCCTTGTAGTCGGGGGCCCCACTGCATTGCATCCGCTGGACCGGTGGTAGTTACGCCACTGGTTTTAACACTTTAATTGACGAAGTTTGGTTTTGCTGAAACCAATTGGATAAATGTTGGTCTCATATTAAAGATATGTTGTTGATAATGGGATTAAGGACCAATGGTGATTTTTAATATCACCGTCGCTAGGGGGCGTTAAGAATAAAAAATTAAGTTTTTACGCTTTTTATTTAAAATTTTAATTGTAATGATGTAGGTATTTATTATATCAAAATCAAAAAGTAAATTACCATTAAAATGATGCAAGATTTACTTTAATATTAATGTAGTATTGTTGTTAGTTTTAGAGTTATAGCCAAATTAAAGTTTAATTTTAACGTCGCTTGTCCCGTAAAGTTTAAATAAAATCAAAAATCTGATTTTAAACCCATAAATATTATGATATTTAATGCGTCGATAAATGTTCAAACTGCTTTCCGTCACTTCCAATCTTATTTGGGTGTATAAAACTGCTACTTCGATTTCCGCAGCTGGTAGTTGACGAATTGCATCTCAGATTCTGTTTTCCATGTCAAATCTTGTTGTCGGTGGAGTTTGGAATACATTGTCCTTCAAGCGACCCCATAAGCAGAAGTCGAGATACGTAAAATCGGGTGACATGGCTGGCCAAGGAAATAGGCTTCCCCTTCCTATCAGCGTTCTTGAAAATATTCGTTAATATGGTGTCCTCACGTTAAGGGAAAAATATGCTGTACATCCGTCCAATTGTAGATACATGATTAGCCTAATATCCAACGTCACATATTCTAACATGACTGGCAACTCACTTATTACAAACTCTAAGAAGGGATTACCAGCTACCCACGATCAAAAAAGGACTGATAATTTTGCTACCTATAATGCCACTCCACACGTTTAGCCTCCAGCGGCCTTGGTGCTGCACTTTTCGCATCCAATATGGATTTTCAGCGGACCAATAATGCTATTATGCATGTTTACTCTACCATCACTATTAACCTCTTCTGTTCATAGAATTTATGATAAAACATTCCTGTTTTCACGAATCATTCCTAACATCCTTTGACAAAAATTTATTCTATGATTAAAATCATCTTCGTTTAGGGCCTGGTGCAAAACTATATGGTAGGCTGATTGGTGGGGGGGGGGGCAGATTGGGGCTATACAGATTGCAGAATTCACAGTACAAACTATGTATACACACAGCATATGAGGTTAATTGACAGCATTGGGGGACCCGTATCTTGTATCATTATTACGGCAAATTTAATTTGCTTTTTGATTGTGACATAATAAATACCTACATCATTACAATTAAGATTTTAGAGAAAAAGTGCAAAAACCTTATTTTTGTGTTGTTAACGTCCCTAGCTACGGTGAAATCGTTAATTCGATTAACAACAACTATCTCTTTAATATGAGACCAACATTTATCCAATTCGGCTCAGCAAAATCAAACTTCGTCACTGAAGTGTTCAAAAATCTTCATTTGGCTATAACTGTAAAACGAGCAAAGATATCAACGTGCGGTTTTTACGTTTTTCTTGCAAATTTAATCTACTTTTCCAATACGATGTCAAAAGTATACCGTGTGGTTTAAATTTTCGGAGTAAATTGAAAAAACTGATATAAAAAATTGCACCCTCTAGCACTTTTATTAGGAGCTATGGTGTAACAGTGGGAACGGCAATTTAAAATACCTACATTTGTCTTTCAAACAAGCTTAATTAAACTAAAATTGAATAAGTGGTTTAGAATTCACAGCAGTTTTAATGATTACACTACACTCTTATATTCAGTACGCCAATGAACCTTAAACCAAAATTATGTAGAATTGTCTAGACTTTCTAATGATCATTTAATTGTTAATTGCGCCTCCTAGCGGTAAAATACGGAACTTCAAAATAATTTCCAGCATGTGGCTACATTCATAATAAAAGTTGTTTTTACATTTTCAGATTGACAGGTCCTGAGGTACAGCTGCTTACCTCACTTATTTTCCCACCCTGTACCTATCAATTACCACTTTCTTTTACAAATATTATTGCCTCAATTTCTTGTGTAATGTTAATAAAACACTTATCTTTTTTGGGTTTTTTAATGGTGTATTTTAATTTATACAATCTAAACGTTTCGATGTCTTACAGTTATCTTCGTCAGTAGTGATATCTATTAAAATTGTTAAAGACGTTGAAAACAATTTTGTCAAAGTTGAAAAATTAAAACATAAACATCAGCTTGCTATTAATATAACAGTTTGAGAAACGTATAAAGCCAACTATAGAATTAAATTTTAGTAAAGAATAACTAGGTCATTAAAAATTAAATATTGTTAAACTGTCGTAAAGATGACAAATCAGAACAATTCTCCATACCAATTGTTTTAACAATTGCATAGACTTCAAGTCATCCTTGAACTCTAAGTGGAACTTAATTTTTACAGCGATTAAACAGTTAAATTAGCTGCTAAAATTTTAAGTATCCATTCAAACATCATTTGTCAGAGATGTATTATAACGTTTATACTAAAGATAGAAAATAAGGAAACCAGCCATAACGGTTTCCATATGTTTGTCTCATTAAATTAGCTGATGATACGATAAAGAAAAATCTAATCTAGCATAATATTCTTCATAGTCTATAATGTTGGTCCGAGGAGCAAGCTGTATACATCAGTGTTTCACATGTGGTTGTGCAACATAATAGTTTATAAAGATTGTTGATTGATAATAACACCAGAAATACATAAGAAATGACTTAATATGTATCTTGTCTTCCAAATTACATTGTCAGAAATTCACTATACCATCAAATGTAACTTACTTAACTTACTCAAATTAGTGCACTACATAATCAACTTATTGTTTTTAATAGTAATTGTAATTTAGTTTCAACTGTTTATTTTAAACAAATTATTTCTCAAATGAATTTCTATTGTGTAATCATTATCCTTGTTTACAGGAAACACTGCTATTGGAACCAATGTTTGAAGTACCTGGTTCAGAAATAGTTGCTGTACATGTTACTGAAGAATATGTAAAAGGTGAGAAAGGCCCAGTTTATACAAAAAATACGAACACTAGGGCCACTACAGCAGAAGATGAAGATGTGAAAAGGTCAATTAGATTAAAGCAATAATTTTTATAAGTTACAATTTTTAAATAAATATGCCCCACCTAGGTAAAAATTAATCTATTTTAACACAATAATAAGAATTATTATGAAATGAGACTTTTAAGAAATTTCTTAAATTATAAAGTGAAATAGTGTTGCCAATAATAAAAAGGTTTTAATATTATTTTAGAATTAAGTTTTATCATTATTTTTAGCAAAAAACCAATTTACTTTTGATAGATGAATTTATGTTATGTACGTTCCTATTAAATTGTGAAAACTAACAAGAAGATGAAGCTTAGATCTCATTGAGGAATATATTCATAAAGAAAATGTACAAAGAGTGGGAATTTAAATTTCATGATGTACATATTGTTTATATTATATTTATAAGGATTTATCTTTGTGTATTAATATATGCTAATCCCACTTGTCGTAGCTCCTTTTCTTCTTGCAGGTAGTCTTCAATGAGTAATTTTCTCAGTTTAGCTTTACGTTTCTGAAAAAAAACTTAAACTAAAAGTAAGGTTAACACTATATGTATTTCAAATTTTACTTTAGTATGCATCAACTTAAGCGTGTGCAATTCGGCTCTCATTGTCAGAAATAGAGGATTAAAACCAAGATGGAGTTTGGGGTCTCTATCCATAACTCGATGGTGATCAATTGCCATGATTGCATCATTTCTAAAACAATTTATTAAATTTTTTTGTAATTATTAAATAATAACTACATTATGAACAGTGCTTTATCAGCTTGATTTGATACCATTTTCAATTATTCCTGATTTCAAATATCAATTTTACAAAACTTGTCAAAGTGATTATATGGATTGACAATTACATTTTTTTACTCAGACACCTAGATATCTATCGAAGCAAAAAACAAATATAAATCCATTTATACAGTCTTATTTATTTAAGGAATATAGTGTATGTTTAAACCATTATATTTATAATCAATTACCGATTGCTACATCCCAGTGTTTCTATAGTTTCTAGTGACTGGAAAAATGGGAGCGTTAACATCTATACAAGAATGACTAATTTCATCCATTTGATCGTGATGTGACAGCTAATTTTGTTTACATAAAAAATTGGTAAATACATATTAGTTGAACAGATCTGATGGAAATTCAAGTATGAAGGAGGGGAAGATATATGACACACATATAAAGTATATTGATCAAGTACAGACAAAAAATAGATTGCTAGTGGCATGAGACATGGATGTACAATTGTGACCAGGGAAAGTCACCACTATCATTTTTCTATTGTAATTCAATAGAAAATCATTGGCGTAAGAACCTGATTAAAATGAAAGTGTGTCACGAGAGGCTGCCACTCTGACATTAATTAATTGGATTATGATACCCCACTGTAAATGAACGTCATATTGACATAAAAAGTCCTTTTATTCTATTCAAAAATTTCAAAAAACGATTGCTAGAGAAATGTAAGTGGTAACTTTGCCGTGGCCACAACCGTACCTCAGAAAGTGACCACCATATTGTGCACTATTTACCAATATTCAATATAAATAAAAAATTTTAATTTCAAATGGAAATAACTGAGTTTGTTAGTTGCCTACATATATTATACTTCAAGAAATTTTACATTTAAGATTTATTATTTTTGATACTGTAATTTATTATGTTCTTCAATTAATACAATAAGCAACTTCCAGTGAAGATCAGATGCCGGGTTTTTGATTAAAGATGACAGATTTGTTAATGGTAATTTATTAATAAATCTAACCAATTTATCCATCAAAACTTGTTTATTTCTTAACACTTTCACTGTGACCTTGTTATGCCATACTTTCACTGGTTGCCGAATGCTCTTTGGTGTAAATTCATTTACAGGGAGCTAGTGGATGACTTTTAATCTTATCTAGAAACCCAATAAAGTGTTATCACTTATTATATTGTGGTACGGTTCCATACCATGTGCCAGAGGCAAAGAGTTGTTATCGAAGTTCGTTCGTTCTATGCCATTATTCAGAACTCTTTTGGCACAGATATATCAACAAAACGAACACCATGATTAAAACGATGTAAGAGGGTTTTTCTCTGTAAATAATTTTTTTTCGTTATAATCCTTTTTTGTGGGCATTCTTTATTAATATTGTTTCTTTATTAATATTGTTACTTTATTTTCCGTAATTATAATTTCTGATGATGTTTATTTTAAATGTCTGTATAGGCCAAAACGTATTCATTGCATGTTTTGCTGTATATTTGTCTTCATCTACATTTAACCCTTTAAGTACCGGTACCAAGAATAATAATGAAATTTAGAAAATTGTTACTAATTATCAATTATAATCCTATTTTCATTAGATAAAAATAATCAGATTTTTTTTGTCACTTTTGGTTTATACGGAATTAAGTGTCCTATATATATATGACACTGGTACAATGTTACTCACATTGTACCAGTGTCATATTAGACATTAATTGCATCTATAACAATGAACATACTATGCGCAATCTGAAATAGTATCAGTTTAACGACTCGTGAAACAAAAAATTATTTTTATTTATGGTAGGGTTCAAAGCATTCTACACACAGGGTTACATCGCATTTTGAACAAAAAGTCAAAGGTTTTTTCTGGCAATTTGCAAATTGGCATCTACATTGTTTATCCCTCTGTCTTATGCAATGGCTGTTTCCATCATACTGAACATCAGGCACTACGCCATGCACGTGTTTCCGATGGCTAGAATAAATTGTTTTAAATAAAATGTGGCAACACTTCTTCGTAAATCTAAACAAGATAAAGAACCTGGCCTGTGAATTTTTCTGTACAAAATCCATGCATTTGTTATGGGCATGTCTATCATTCTTGTAATTAACGATTTTGCCTCTAACCCTAATAGCATATTTGCCAAGTATCCAGTCATGATGATCAACACCTCCCATGTATTGATTATACATTTTGAGAACATTAGGTTGTGGGACATGAATTTTTTGTTGTTTAGATTTACACCACCTTGAAGCATTACCTAGTGGTTCAATGGTGTCAAAATTTGTACCAATTGTGACACATTTGTTATCGTTCCATTTTAAGATTAACATTTCACCATTTTTGTCAAATCGATAATCAAATGTGCCATGCTCTTTCTTTGAAAGTTCTTTTGAATTTAAAAGTGGGCATTTATCTGTTCTGTTTTCACGCATTGTTCCTGCAACAAGTAGGATAAGAAAAGTATAGATTATTACGGTGTATATACCTGTTGTACGAAATCCAATTGATTTTAGATGAATCAGTATGTCACTGTTTGTAAAAAAGTTATCAAAATGTACCAAATGGTCATTAGGATTTTCAACGATTACCATAAGATCTGTAATAACTTGCGAACCTTGCAGTAAACCCAGAGTTGCATTTTTATCTTTGCCACTATAAACAGAAAATTTGTAGCAATGTCGATCTGAACTACATAGCACCCATAATTTATATCCAAATCGAATTAGTTTTGGTTGTATAAATTGCTTCATACGATTATGCCCATAGTATTTCACAATCATTTCATCAATTGATAAATGAGTAGAAAATGTACCCCATTGTTGAAATGCTTGGTTTATTTTATTTATTAGTGGACGAATTTTATAGCACCTACAATGATACACATAATGTTAGAATTCGGACATTGTTATTATACGTTATTTTATTTACCTATCAATTTCGTCGTTATTACAACAGTGAAATTTCAATTTCAAGTATCTATTTCAAGACATTGCATCTGCTACAAGTTGTATTCAGGTGTATTCATCTGTACTCCAATATAATTTTTCAGAAGGTAAAATATGGTAACCGGAAAGTATTAAAAATCCAATAAACGTTTTTAATTCCTGAACAGTCGCAGTAAAATCAGTAAAATTTTTTACAGATTTAGCATATCGTTCCGTTTCTTCTTGCAATAAATTATACACATCGTGGGAGAAAAATGTTTCAAACAATTGTACAGGAGATAAATCATGTATTTTAGCACTAATAATTTTAATTTTCTCATTTTCAGACTGTGACTCTCTTATTGTGTTTGTATAGGATGGCTGAGATTTATGCGAACGCGAAGTAATATTAGTTAATTTCTTTTTACCTGTACTTGTTGAAGAGATTTTATCGAGTTTCTTACGAGTACATTGCGTGTCAGGATTATTATCACGATTAGACACATTAGCTTCTTGTAATTGAATTTCTATGTTTCCAGGAATATCATTGATTCCATTTTCACCTGTAATGTCTTCGTCGCCTTCATTACAATCACTTAAAATGTCCGGATTCGGTGACAAAACAGCTATATCTACACTATCCACATTTTCCAAATGTTTGTAAAATTCCTCATCTTCGAATAACGCTTCAATATCTTTAACACTTAAAAACCGTTTACTTGTCATGTTTTACACCACAATAGATGCACTAAATGAATAAGGGAGCATCGCCTCTAATTTATATACCAACAATCTCTGCAAGAATCATCTAGTCTGGACGTGTAAATTCAAGATATAAATGTATACGAATTGGACCAGTGTCCTATAAATATGACATCATATTTTGTACTTGTTTATTCCTGTTTATGATAAGATCAACGTTTGAAAAAATTATGCAGTTTTAGCAAACAAACTTTCGATTTATGAATTCTGAACATAAAAGTTACATAATTTATTGAATTTTCAAAAAAACTAATGAAAACCAAATGCGTGACAAGCGAAGAAGAAACAGCCTTTCTTGTAAATTATTTTTCTGTTTATAATTACTAGTTTCTTATAAAAGTAAAGGTAAAATCTTGCTTCTAAAAGATGACAAAGTAATATAAAATTTAAAAAATACAATTTTGAATAACAACCAAGAAGTAAAAATTGCCATTTTTGCTGTCCTGTATATATATGACACCGGTACATAATGGGTTAAGGATTAAAATTCTTATCTTTTGGGTAATTAAACATTTCGAATGTTTTAAATTTATATAAAACAGAAATAAAGAAAATACACGATTTAATGGGTAATTACCCAAAAGGTAAGTATTTTAATTATGTGTGATAATCATGAAAGGTTATATTTTCATACATTTAAGGATTTCATGCCTGAAACTCCCCACCCTCCTTACGACAAGCAAATTGCCGGATAGTGCAAAAAAATTGTGAGATAAACTTTTTCACTATGTGCTTGTTAAAAGTTATATGGTGATTGCCAATGCTAAGCTCATAATAAACACTTGAACTAGTATAGTAAGGATGGTACGAATCCATTTCATGTACAACGAAAGTGTTGATCAAAGGAAAATTGCTAAAATCATAAGGAGACAATTTAATTATAATATCCCTGATGATGACTATCCAAAGTCGGTTTAACCTCCTTTGTCCCAGAGGGGGATTACAGCAATTAAAAAAATATTATCCTAGGTTGGGTTTTAAAAAACTACAGTTATGTATCACTAATGATACATTGGAAAATAACAGAATACTTTCAAAATTATTACATTTAAATAAAGACAAATTGAATTGCAAAAAAATGTTTATTTCAAATAAAACGGTTTATTATATTTATCGATGCATGTCCATAAAACAATTTCTTGTCTTATTCAAACATAAATATATTTTACATTTTATGCATATAACTGATGTAAGCACTGAACATCCTGGCTTTTTACATCTTTGGCGGTCATCTTATACGTCTGGAAAATGACCGACACCGTCTCTTTTTATTTCCGAATCAGGAATTGGTTTGGCAGGTCCTTTCTTCTTCTTTGCTGTATAGATCCTTTCAATGTAATTACTAGAACGTCTGCTAGGTTTTAGAGGATTACTATTGCTGTTACATAGGATTTCTGTAATTGATGACTTCAACTTAGAAGATCCATAATTTCTTGTTTTTGTAATTATCTGTTAGTAGTAAACAGGCACCTTGGCCGCCATCTTGGATTTTGACGTCACAAGACCGCCCACGTGTGAGACCGTATTTTCCACCCCTATGATTTCCTTTCGAAGGCCCTTTTCATCTCTAATTATTTTTGTTTTTCTTACTCGCCCTCGTGTAGGACGTGTTTTTTTCATCCCTATTTTATAACCGCCCACGTGTGAGCTGGTATTTTCTACCCTCTATAGTTTCTTTTCGGAGGCCTTTTTCAACCCTAATTAGAGCCTTTTTGACAGCAATTTTTTGTACTTGCGCACGTGAGGGGCAGATGCAGGTCTTGGCTTTGGTCTTGGACTTGGGGTTGGTCTTGGAGCTGGGGCTAGGTTTTGGACTTGGGCTAGGTCTTGGGCTTGGGGTTGGTCTTAGGGTTATTTTTTGATGGTCAGCTTTAACCCTAATTAAGGTCCTTTTGGTTGTATTAAGAGCAGTACCCCTGGAGGTTAGGCAAACGCATACGCATACAATTTTGGAAATTGCATAATTACCGTAATAAGATATTAAAATTATCGATCCTATTATTTTAAAATGGTCATATGCTATTAGGTACGTTCGGATGCTCTTTTACCTATACGAGAAATTTATTTATACATTGTATTTCTAATAAGGAGGTTCTTGTAAGACAGCACTTGTGTTAGGGATTGATCATGCGTGGGGGAATTTGAATGACAGTAAAATTTAATTATAGAACACTTATTTTTATTGTAAATGTCATAATTAAAAAAAACCTCAGTGAGTTATAAAAAAAATTACTGACATTCAGGTTATTCTCTAATGAAACAAAAATTTTTTATTAAGTTAATTAATTACATAACAGTTATTATAATATTGTTTTCTAAATCGAATATTAAAAACTGATTGCTTTACCTGCACTGATTGCATTGAAATATGTTTTATACCCATCCGACCATTAAAATGTTTATATATTGTACGCCTTAATATTTTTTTAAAGAAACTTGTTAGGTATAAATTAGATGCGTTTTATAACTGTAATTAAAAATCTGTACAAGTAAATAAATAAAAGGTTGAAAGCACACTTACCAGCTCTGTACTTCAAGAACGTTTTGGAGAATTGGTTTACGAGTGATGGTCACTGCTTTGTGTTACTCGTCTAATCAAACTAAATCACTTCTATGTTTTTTTACTTATGCATAGTTGATATAAAACTGGTTCTCTATCAGTAAAAGTAATTTTTCAAAGCGATTTGAAAAATATTCATATTGTACATACGGACACACAAATTGTTTATTGAAACGCACTCATTAACAGTTATAAAAAAACCTCATTAAAAGATTGGGGTGTAATAATTATGTGTGCAACATACGGTTTAACTTGACCGTGTATTTTCCCATATTATTTTTATTAGAGTTTTTAAATTTTTATTACCATAGTAGTACAGAGGCACTTGCCGCTATCTTGGATTTTGTGACGTCACTTCCGGTTCTACACGCTCACGTGGGAGACCATATTTTCCACCCTTTTTCATCCCTAATTAATTTTTATTAGCTTACGTGTAGGACGTATTTATTCACCCCTATTTTTTTACACACCCCCGTATGAGACCGTATTTTCTACCCTTTCTTTTCGGAGGCCCGTTTCAACCCTAATTATTTTTACTCGCTCACGTGTGAGACCGTATTTTCAACCCTATTTTTTTTACACAACCACGTGTAGGACGTGTTTTTTCACCCCTATTTTATGACAGCTCACGTATAGGACGCGTATTTTCTACCCTATGGTTTCTTTTCGAGGGTCAACCCTAATTAGAACCTTTCTGTACTTGCTGGAGGTTAGGCAAACGCACACGCATACAATGTTGGAAATTGCATAATTAATAAGATATTATTATTAAAATTATCGATCCTATTGCTTTAAAATGGTCATATGCTATTGGATGATCTTTTACCTATACGGGAAAACGTTGTATTTCTAATAAGGAGGTTCTCGTAAGACACGTGTAGGGCTTCGCAACTTGTTCTCGGGCCTTCGCCCCCCAGGCCGGAGATGGTATGGGAACCTAACCTTATGACAGGTGTAGAGCTTAGCCCCTATCGTGGCCCCCTTGGTGCAATTGTGTGCGGATTCTAACTTAATCTTACAGCTGTAGGTCTTCGCCCCGTCATACAAAATTGTATTCTAATAAGGAGGTTCTTGTAAGACAGGACTTGTATCAGGGTCTGCGCCCTGGCCCCTTTCAGTAAAAATTTATTTTAGTGCCATCTAGTGGCGTATAGACTAATGAACATTTTCTATAATAGAAGTTGATAATGCACACCTCTCTCTTACCCTACCTTGTTTCTCTCTCACGCTCTCTCTTTCGGCTCTTTCTCACACACAAACAAATCAATTAATTAATCAATCTAAAACAAATCACGCTCGATCACCAGTTCAATCTCAATCAATCAACCGAAATTATGTCTTACAGTTTGCGGAAACTAGATTGCAGTTCAAACTGAATACATTCAAGTCTAATTAAATATGACGTGAAATAATAAATAATTTCTACCCTAATGCAATGATGCTTTATGTATAGGCAGATTCTCTAAACAGTCACCACCCATACATTCGGAAAATTATATCTGATTTATTTGCATGTTCAATTACATACACACAAAATTGTTTCATTGTAACGTGTTCATTAACAGTTGTAAAAACCCATTAAAAAGACTGGAAAGTAATAATTACTTATATATAACATAGAGTTAAATTAAATTAACATGTTTTTAAGAATATCAAACTGATATAATGGAAATAAAAGGCAAAAGGTTTTAATGGTTTATTATTATACGCAAATTAACAATAACTACAAGTTTAAAATCCACGTATACGTACCAGCTATTTGAGAGTTGATTATCACATCTCTATTAGTGATCATTTTGATATAAAAGGGATGCCTAAAATTTACCATTGAATTTTCAAATTAGGTAAAACATAATCTCGTTTTGAGGAAACGACCTTCAAAACAATCAATCAAACCAGATACATAAGAATGCTTTAATTATATCCATTTAAATAGCGAAATAAATAAATTCAAGATGTATCTGAGACATTCTATCAAAAAAGGTTGTGTCTTTTTAAAAAACCTTAGATTTTTATAAAACAAGACCGAACGTCCTAGTCGTTATTGAAAATTCCCAACCATCTATGTACAGTATACATTGCAGTAACAAATATAATTCAGCTCATTACTTTAAAATAAATGTGTAATTAAGAGCTGGTTGGTATACATCAGAATGTTATTTGTTAACATGCAATTTAAACACATGTTGAATAAGCGGTCTTGCTCGCTTATATGTTTTATTTACACAGACCTTTTGAGATTTTTATGTCAAGGGCTCGCGACAAGGGGAAAGACCCGAGCGCAAGTTCCTAGGAACTGTATGTAGTATTGAAAATATACAGCTACGTGGAACTATGATCGATCTCTATTACAGAAAAAACGTCTGTTAGCTCATACACCACTAGATGGCGCCACAAACAAGCTCAAACTTCCAGCCAACCGGACAAGATAGACGTGAGAGACGAAAGGGACAAGAGAAACACGGGGATGGGAGAGACGAAAGCCACGTTTAAGTTCCAACGCTTTTGTTTTTGTATTAAATCCAATAAGATTGATAGAAACAGGCCTCTTAAATATACAAATTATAAACAAACTTGAAAGTACATGCCGAAAACAAGATTATTAATAAAAAATTGAAAGAAAACTTAGCGTTTAAAAAATATATATAAAACAATACATCATTTATTTATTTAATTTAATTACATTGTTATCAGTCTTCTTCTTTTTTCGACTGTAATTCGTCACTATCATCATGGTCTTGAGATTCGTTCTTTCCCTCTAACTCATCGGTCTTCTTCTGTGAATCATCATCATCATGAGTGAGATACATTCATGTCATCCACTTCATCGTTTTCATCATCAGCTTGAACAGTTATATTGTAGTAGTTTACTAACAAATCCCTGAAATCTCTAATGTCCTCTGATGTTGGCTCATAAACAGGAGAATACATTATAATAATAATGCTTACTCGCTGGGGACTATATACACAGGTAAAATTTTGCGATGCAATGTTTTCATATAGGTACGAATCGCATTAACCGTACTATAGTTAGTGCGACCCAACTCCTCGACACTCGAAGATGACCGATCCTATCTGAACATTGTTGAGTACTTACACCCCATTCCTCCGGTATAATTTAAATAAAATCAAAATAAACAAGTTTTACAACACTTTTATTTTTTACACAAGAAATAAGTAACATTTTTATACACAAACTACAATTCTCTCTTTATGTCTAATAGGCGTATGTTTTAGTACAACCAATTTAATTTTAATTTTACAATTTAAATCTATACTTTGTTCTTCCGATTCTCTTTCTAGTCAATAATTAGATGTACATAACGTATCCAGATCGTCGAAATGTAATACGTTATGTAATTTATTTCTCGTGGTTATCGGATTAATACCTATTAAAACTAATTCTGTCCCCTCGGATAATCGCTCCAATTTCATACAGTCTCTAGACTTTATAATACGTTTAATTTTTACATGGAAGCTTTGTTAATTTATCTATATCTTGTTGAAGGAAATTTACATTTTTCGTATTTTCTAAAGTTTTCGCATGCCCCACAACATCTATCTTAGCAAAAGAATTCCATTAAATGTGGTAATTCCATTAGTTTAAACGTCCCGTCTTTTCTCTCTCGTGTTCTTCTTGTTTCTCTCGCCCCCCTCTCTCTCTCTCTCTCTCGCGCGCCTTTCTCGTCTGTCTTGCTTCGCTCGCTTCTCCCGTGTCTCTCTCCCCCCCCCCTCTCTCTCTCTCTCTCTCTCTCTCGTTTCTTTCCTTTCTCTCTCATGCGCGACAGGAGAAGTGAGAGAAACGAGAAAGGCGAGAGAGGCGACGGAACGCGAGAAGCGAGAGAGAAACGAGAGGGAAACGAGAGAGGAGAGATAAAACGAGAGAGAGAGAAGAAGTGAGAAACGAGAAAGGCGAGAGAGAGAGAGGCGACGGGAACGAGAGAAGCGAGAGGGGAGAGGGCAATAGAAACGAGAGAAGTGAGAGAGAAACGAGAGAGAAGGGAAAGAAACGAGGGAGACACGGGAGAAGCGAGCGAAGCAAGAGAGACGAGAAAGGCGCGAGAGTGAGGAGGGGGGCGAGAGAAACAAGAAGAACACGATAGAGAAAAGACGAGACGTTTAAACTAATGGAATTACCACATTTAATGAAATTCTTTTGCTAAGATTGATGTTATGGGGCACGTGAAAGCTTTAGAAAATACTAAAAATGTAAATTTCCTTCAACAAGACATGGATAAAATTAACGAAGCTTCTTTGTAAAAATTAAACGTATTATAAAGTCTACAGACTGTAGGAAATTGGAGTGATTATCCGAGGGGACAGAATTAGTTATAATCGGTATTAAACCGACAACCACAAGAAATAAATTACATAACTTATTACATTTCGACGATCTGGGTACGTTATGTACATCTAATTATTGGTTAGAAAGAGAATTGGAAGAACAAAGTATAGATTTAAATTATAAAATTAAGGTTAAATTGGATGTACTAAAGCATACGCCTATTAGGCATAAAGAGAGAGAATTGTAATTTGTGTGTAAAAATGTTACCCATTTTTTGTGTAAAAAACTGTTGTAAAACTTGTTTATTTGATATTATTTAAATTATATTGGAGGAATGGGTGTAAGTACTCAACAATGTTCGGATAGGATCGGTTATCTTCGGGTGTCGAGGAGTGGGGTCGCACTAACTATAGCACGGTTAATGCGATTCGTACCTATATGAAAACATCGCTTCGCAAAATTTTACCTGTGTATATAGTCTCCAGCGAGTAAGCATTATTATTATAATGTATACTCCTGTTTATGAACCAACATCAGAGGACATTAGAGATTTTAGGGATTTGTTAGTAAACTACTACAATATAACTGTTTTAGCTGATGATGAAAACGATGAAGTGGATGACATGAATGTATCTCACTCATGATGATGATGATTCACAGAAGAAGACCGATGAGTTAGAGGGAAAGGACGAATCTCAAGACCATGATGATAGTGACGAATTACAGCCGAAAAAAGAAGAAGACTGATAACAATGTAATTAAATTAAGTAAATAAATGATGTATTGTTTAAATAAATTTTTTAAACGCTAAGTTTTCTTTCAATTTTTTATTAATAATCTTGTTTTCGGAATGGACTTTCGGGTTTGTTTATAATTTGTATATTTAAGAAGCCAGTTTCTATCAATCTTATTGGATTTAATACAAAAAACAAAACCTAGGGGTTGGACTACCTACTAGGCGCGTCCCCAGGTGGCGGATAGGGGAATGACCTTGCAAATGATCGTAAGTGATGCAAGGCCAACACCGAAATATGAGCTCGTGGCGGTAAACCGTTGCTGTTAGCTCTAGAAAATACGGTGTCGCGGACCAGTCTACGTGGGGCCTCGTATCTAACGAGGACAGGGATGGCAACCCTGCGTCCCCTTAGCTGGAAGTACACTTTTCTTAAACTAGTCTTGAGTGACTTCCCTTACTTTAACTCTTTTCTGTCGGAGCATCCTCGCTCCAACTCTTGATCTCTTCAGGCTCGCAGCGAAAGCTGAGAGACCTCTTCCGTTTTCTTTCTACTCTTCTCAGGACGTGCGCCGTCAAAAGCGTATACGGGTGTGGCAATCCCGGGATGTCCTGGCTGGGGACGGCTGAGCGCTAGCCCTCTCCTAATACCGCAACCGCGAACTGTACTTCAGAGACTCTAGCAGGGCGTGGCTAGGGAACGTCGTACAGATAGCGGTCGGTGGTCTTGGCTTTACCGCCCGGGCTACGAGGAAGGTAACCTCTATAAAAAATCCCCCAATCCCAAGGTCGTTTGGCAGTTTTAGGTGCTGAACGGATTGCGCGAAGGGATGCCTGAGCGTGGCCAAGGGGAAGCTTGGTCGTTAGCGTTGAAACGCCTGTGGGGAATCGGGCGCCTCTCCACAGTATTTAGCCTTTCTATGGTATGGGTGCACTGCTGTAGTCGACGTATATTTCATCCTATCTCGTGGGAATCCTATGAGTTTCAATAATCTAAATGAGGGCCCATCCTCAGAAATGGACGCTGAACGTGGGCAGCGTAAAAAATCCATTACCAGAGAGAGTGGAAATTTTCCTTCGCTCCCTGCGGTAAGCAGTGAAAAGGAGGATAAGCATCCCCGGTTCCTGCTTATTGAAAGACATGAAGGAGATTTCTCCAAGATGAGTCCGTTTCTGATATCAAAAGCACTGTTTGGATTGATAGGAAAAGTGGAAGATATTAAAAAAGTAAAAGGCATGTTATTTGTCAAGACGGCGACTAATAAACAGTCAAAGCGGCTGCTGCAGATCAAGAGACTATGTAACTTCGATGTTCAAGTCAGACCACACGAGACCTTGAATGTTTCAAAAGGGGTCATTTACTGTTAAGATTTCTTGAATTGCTCCGAAGAGGAAATTCTTGAAGGGTTGAAGGAAGAAAATGTTATAGAGGTTAAACGCATTAAATCAAAGGTCGAAGGGAATTTAGTAGATACACCCAATCTAATACTTACGTTTAACTCAATTGAACTTCCTAAGACACTAAATGCAAGTTTGCGTATGTGGGAAACCATTACATGAAGGCAGACGATGCGATATACCAATAATATGTCCAAACTGTAAAGGAAACCGTCCTGCAAACTCTCGGGCGTGTGAAGTCTACAAACGGGAAACAAAAATTCAAGAGATTAAAGTTACGCGGAGGGTGACATACCCGGAGGCTAGACGGTTGGTCGACAGTGCTGTTACGTATGGCAACTCATTTTCTAATGTCGCCGCACAACCGACAGGTTATACCCTGCCTAATCTTGTCCCTGAAATAAAAAAAATTGTTAGTGATGAAATTAAAGCGCTTACCTCAGAGTTGATGACATACATTAAGCAATCGTTACCGCAACCTGTGATGCAACCTGAACAGTTGTTACCACAACCTGTAGTGCTTCCTGAACAATCGTTAGCACAATCTGTAGTACATCCTGAAGTTTTTCGGATTCCAGAAGCAATGGATGATGAATCCAAGGGCGCCAAACGCAAAACATCGTTGGCAAGAACAAGATCTACGGGCTCGAGTACTGAGTCAGTAGACGAAAAGACTTTGGCAGAGGCCAAATATCCGAAAAAAAAAGGATGGATTAAGGGCAGACCTAGAAAAGCAATTAGTCAACCTGAATTAGGTACAGGAAATATCTGTGATAGTAACTGTGGTGTTCCGATATAAATGATCTGTGATATATTTCTGTGATAAGTCTATTTGTATATAGTATTTATTACTGTCGTACGTTATCGTTCTCTCTGTGATATTTATGTTTGTGCAGTTCATAAATATATTTACGCAATATTTTATTTATTTACTTGTTAGTGAGCGTTTTAATTTATCACATGTTTTAAATTTTAATTTCTCTATAACATTCGAGTCGAAAAACTGTATTTTGCAATGGAATTGTAGAGGCCTTGTGAAAAGCTACACAGACCTAAAAATGCTCCTTCAAGAGTTCGACCCTATGTGCATATGTCTTCAAGAAACGCACCTCAACATTAACCAACCGTATTCTCTACGAGGATATGATATTGTCCGTAAAGATCTTGCTAATCGACGAAGAGCGTCAGGTGGTGTTGCTGTGATTATCAGAAATGGCATACAGTATAAACAACTGATAATAAATACTCACCTCCAGACAGTAGCCATTACAATTAATACACCTATGAAGATAACCATATGCAACATTTACCTTCCTGATGGTCACTGGAGAATTTCGGATCTTGAAGAAATTGCAGAACAACTTCCGACACCATTCCTCGTGGTTGGAGATTTTAAGGCGCACAATACGTTATGGGGTTCTCTGAAGAATGATGCTAAAGGACGCTCTATTGAAGATTGGTTGACTAGGGATAACATAGTCCTCCTTAATGACGGATCACCTACATATCACAATGTCCGCTCCAATTCTTTTGATGCACTGGACTTAACTCTACTAACACCAACACTAGCTTCACGACTTGTATGGAAAGTCATTAATGACTTACACAATAGTGATCATTTCCCAATAATCGTCGAGACCGATACCAGTATACCAGATAGGACAGTCATTAAAAGATTTCTCACTGATAATGCAAATTGGCCAATGTTTCGTCAGAATCTTAAAATACCTACGAGTGTCACTGTTAAAACAATAACAGATGCAATACTAAGTGCGGCAGAAATCAGCATTCCGAGGTCGGGAAATACGCCGGTGAAGAAGCCTCTTCCATGGTGGAATAATGAAGTCAAAGAAGCTGTCAACAAAAAAAAGGTTGCTTTTCGAAAATATCAAAGGCAACCAACTATCGACAATCACATCGCTTTCAAAAGAGCCAGAGCCTTTAGTAGACGGGTTGTGCTTGACAGTAAGCGGTCAAGTTGGAACCAATATACATCGACTATTACGACAAGCTCGGACATAAACAGAATTTGGAGAAAGATCAAATCAATCAATGGAAAATATAAATGTCCATCAATTCATACTATATAGAATGCTCAAAATGTAATCACCGAAGACCCGGTCAATATATTGCAAACACGTTGGCCAATCAGTTTACAAGTATTAGTGCGACTGCTAATTATCCATCTAATTTTTCCAATACAAAAAATGAAAGGGAAATGGAACTTCTTTTTGGTGCAACAGGCGACCTGGACTATAATGCGACGTTTACCATGGATGAGCTGGAGTTTGCATTGAAACGCACTAAAAAAACAGCACCAGGGCATGATTTAATATCCAACGAAATGTTGCAAAATCTCACCATTGAATTTAAAAATTTTGTATTGCAATTGTACAATAAGCTCTGGGATGAAGGAATGTACCCGGATGAATGGAAAGAGGCAGTTGTGGTGCCTATCCTCAAACCTGGAAAAAATCCTCTGAGTCCAGCCAGCTATCGTCCAATCAGCCTAACATGCTGTATGGGAAAATTATGGGAGAGGATGATTAACAACAGACTGCAGTGGTATCTCGAAAAACATCATTTTCTCGTGCCATATCAGGCAGGATATAGAAGGCATAGATCCACCACTGATCATTTAGTCCTACTTGAACATACTATTCAAGAAGCATTTCGAAAAAGAAACCACTTGGTGGCTATCTTTTTTGATATTAAATGGGCCTTTAATACGACTTGGAGGTACAGCATACTGGAAAAGATATTTCTATTAAACTTGAGAGGTAATTTACCCTTCATGATTAGGTCGTTCCTAAGTAACAGACGTTTTAGGGTAAGAATCGGTGACAAGTTATCGGAAATGAAAACACTTGAAAATAGGGTCCCTCAAGGATCTACCCTAAGTTGTACGTTGTTTACGATTGCAATCAATGATATTGTCTTGAATGTTGCAGATGATATTTCCATATGCATGTATGTCGATGATATCGCCATATTTTACTCGGGTCACACTGTTGGGGAAATAAGTCGCAAATTACAACCTGCAATCAACCAAATAGCAGAAAATGGAAACAATATTGGTCTGAGTTTTTCTAGAGAGAAGACTCATTGCGTACATTTTTGTAGATTACGCAAACCTCATTACGACCCGGTACTATTTTTGGCAGGTGACCCCATTCGATGCTCTGGAACTGCAAAGTTCTTGGGCGTTACCTTTGATAACGCTCTCACATGGAGACCGCATATAGACCGGTTAAAAGACAAATGTCTGCGAAGCCTTAACGTAATTAAAGTATTAGCGCATACCAGATGGGGTGCTGAAACAAAATGTCTTATAGGTATATATCAGGCTCTGGTACTATCGCAAATGGATTACGGCTGCATAGTTTATTCATCGGCGCGTCGATCACTACTTGCAACCTTAAACATTATACATAATGCCGCCATAAGGTACTGCCTTGGAGCCTTTCCTACGAGTCCAGTGAACAGTTTATACTGCGAATCGGGAATGCTGCCCTTGGAATGCAGAAGGCAACAATTAATCGCTAAATATATTACCAAAATTCGTTTATTGCCGCTGCACCCTAATACTTTAGTACTGCATGTAGACACGCAACCATATGAATTGCTACATACAATTACTCGGCCGGCTTATATAAGGCACAAGGAACATTTGGACGAACGAGGAATCGTCCTTCCAGCAGTGCTTGAGGAAAGGATGCCTGATGTTGCACCATGGACAATTCCTCTGGTAAAAATAAGAAGAGATCTTATGAAGTACAAAGAAAACAATACAAAACATGATATCTACCAACAAGAATTTGAGAGCGTTATTAAAGAACATCCGTCATTCCATATCATATATTCAGATGGATCAAAAACTGAAAATGGGGCTGGTAGCGCTATAGTTACCGGAGATGTAGCATATGGCTGGAATTTAAATCCCATATCCTCCATAAAATTCGCAGAGCAATACGCTCTTTGGCAGGCAATGCTTTATTGCTCTATGACCAATGCCAGCAAGTTTATAATTGTCACGGACTGTTCCAATATTCTTAATGACCTATCCCAGATTTACTCAACCGACCCGATGACTGTAATATGCCAATCTTTTTTAAATAACATCTGTGAACTACGGAAAACACTTGTATTTGTCTGGGTTCCGAGTCATGTGGGAATACCTGGTAACGAGCAAGCAGATGGAGCTGCCCATCAAGCCACACTAAGTGAGGAAGCGGATGTCAACTTTGCGGTAGCAAGTGATGTTGCGAAGTACCTGAAAGAGGAAAATACTATAGAATGGCAGGAAAAATGGTCACAAGCAAATACCCACCTCCTGCAAATAAAACCTAAAATAAAACCCTTATTCACAATGCAAGGCGCAACGAGGGACGAGACAGTAAAAAAACACCGTGTGAGGATAGGACATACTAAAATCACGCATGAGCACATCCTTAAAAATGGACATCCACGTCAATGTAATAACTGTAGGACAACACTTTCAATGGCACACATAATAAGAGAATGTCCACTATATGTCAATCAACGTTCGATAAATAGAATTAAACAAAACTATACTGAAAACTTTAATAAACTGGTCAACGCAAAAAATACACTGACATTTCTGAAACAAATCGGTGTCTATAGTGAAATATAAGTTTGAGTATTTTCATTGTCACGGTTAAAGGGGATATGACCATAGTAGTTGAACCCTTAAACAAGCAAAAAAAAAAAACAAAAAAAACAAAAGCGTTGGAAATTAAACGTGTCTTTCGTCTCTCCCATCCCCGTGTTTCTCTTGTCCCTTTCGCCTCTCACGTGTCATGTCCGCTTGGCTGGAAGTTTGAGCTTGTTTGTGGCGCCATCTAGTGGTGTATGAGCTAACAAACGTTTTTCTGTGATAGAGATTGATCATGGCTCCACGTAGCTGTATATTTTCAAAACTACATACAGTTCCTAGGAACTTGCGCTCGGGTCTTCGCCCCTTGTCGCGGGCCCTTGACAAAATTCTCAAAAGGTCTGTGTAAATAAAACATATAAGCGAGCAAGACCGCTTATTCGACGCGTGTTTAAATTGCATGTTAACAAATAACATTCTGATGTATACCAACCAGCTCTTAATTACACATTTATTTTTAAAGTAATGAGTTGAATTATATTTGTTATTGCACTGTATACTGTACATAAGTGGTTGAGCATTTTCAATAACGACTAGGACGTTCGGTCTTGTTTTATAAAAATCTAAGGTTTTTTAAAAAGACACAACCTTTTTTTGATAGAAGCCATTTTCAGATACATCTTGAATTTATTTATTTCGCTATTTAAATGGATATAATTAAAACATTCTTATATATCTGGTTTGATTGATTGATTGTTTTGAAGGTCATTTCCTCAAAACGAAATTATGTTTTACCAAAATTGAAAATGCAATGGTAAATTTTAGGCACCCCTTTTTATATCAAAATGATCATTAATAGAAATGTGATAATTTGAATAACAATCATGGTAATAAAAATTTAAAAACTCTAATAAAAATATGGGAAAATACACAGTCAATTTAAACCGTATGTTGCACACGTAATTATTACACTCCAATCTTTTAATGAGGTTTTTATAACTGTTAATGAGTGCGTTTCAATAAACAATTTGTGTGTCCGTATGTACAATATTAATAGTTTTCAAATCGCTTTGAAAAATTACTTTTACTGATAGAGAACCAGTTATATATCAACTATGCATAAGTAAAAAACATAGAAGTGATTTAGTTTGATTAGACGAGCAACACAAAGCAGTGACCATCACTCGTAAACCAATTCTCCAAAACGTTCTTTAAGTACAGAGCTGGTAAGTGTGCTCTCAACCTTTTATTTATTTACCTGTACAGATTTTTAATTACAGTTATAAAATGCATCTAATTTATACCTGACAACAAGTTTCTTTAAAAAAATATTAAGGCGTACAATATACAAACATTTTAATGGTCGGATGGATATAAAACATATTTCAATGCAATCAGTGCAGGTAAAGCAATCAGTTTTTAATATTCGTTTTAGAAAACAATATTGTAATAACTGTTATGTAATTAATTAACTTAATAAAAAAATTTTGTGCTGTCTTACAAGAACCTCCTTATTAGAAATACAATGTATAAATAAATTTCTCGTATAGGTAAAAGATCATCCGAACGTACCTAGTAGCATATGACCATTTTAAAACAATAGGATCGATAATTTTAATAATATATTATTAGGGTAATTATGCAATTTCCAAAATTGTGTGCGTGTGCGTTTCCCTAACCGCCAGGGGTACTGCTCTTAATACAACCAAAAGGACCTTAATTAGGGTTAAAGCTGACCATCAAAATATAATCGTAAGACCAACCCCAAGTTTAAGACCTAGTCCAAGTCCAAGACCTAGCCCCAGCTCCAAGACCAACCCCAAGCCCAAGACCAAACCCAAGACCTGCATCTGCCCCTCACGTGCGCAAGTACCAAAAATTGCCCTTCAAAAAGGCTCTAATTAGGGTTGAAAAAGGCCTCCGAAAAGAAATCATAGGGGATAGAAAATACCAGCTCACACGTGGTCGGTTATAAAATAGGGGTGAAAAAACACGTCCTATACGAGGGCGAGTAAGAAAAACAAAAATAATTAGGGATGAAAAGGGCCTTCGAAAAGAAATCATAGGGGTGGAAAATACGGTTTCACACGTGGGCGGTCTTGTGACGTCAAAATCCAAGATGGCGGCTAGGGTACCTGTTTACTACTTCTGTTTTACAGTTTTGTCTATACAGTAGCCAACCATTGACAACAGCCATGTCCAGAAAGTGAAAAAATAATCGCAAATAATATTTTTTGGATCTTATACGAATTCGGTAGTAGGCTAGTAGACCATCTACCAAATCTACACCTGTCATAAATTTATTATAAGTGGATACAACATTAGGGCATGTAACAAAAATATTGGTTTTATTTTGTCTGTCAAACCTCTTTACTTGCATTGTGGGATAGGCAGAAGAAAATGTAGATGCCAAAGTGACTGCCTTTTTATCTAACCATTTCATAACTCTGAGATCAACACTATTTATTGTTGCTTGTTTTTCTGCAATTGAACCCCGTCCAGTTTTATTCATTTCTATATCCGATGTAAAAGTCTGACTAGGAAACCTTTGTTCGAATTGTAGTGAGACCAAAGATTCCTACTTTATGCAATTCTTCGAATAATTCTGGAAACGAAAACCAGTTGTCAAAAAATACTAAATAATTTTTGTTGGGTGAAACAAATTCAATCATATTCAGGATTGCATTCGAACTAACCCCAATATCCAGAAATCTAGCATTGTGGTTTGATTTCCCTGTGTAAACCTGAAAATTATGAATCAATCCATTGGAATCGCATAATTCGTAAAGTTTGTAGCCCCATTTGTGGGGTTTCTTGGGGTTATATTGACGTAGTTGGGACGTTCCATTGAATGGTACAATTTGCTCATCAACAGATAAATACTGTTGCATCGGTATCTTTCTGATATATTTTTTTAAAAGATCTTCCAACAAAGGCCTTACTTTAAATAGACGATCCAGGTTATTTGGATCAATTTTAGAGTTATCGTTCATGTCTATATTATCTGTTGAAATCTGTCTCTGCTCATGATATCAGCAATTTGAGCTACTTTTGTTGCTTGTGCCCAATACATACTAGTTCTTGGTAACCTAAATATAGACCTATAGAAACATATGCTTATACACGGCTCCATTTCCGTGATCATTGTGGAAATAGGTTTTTCTGGGGTTCTTTGGACGGCATATAAATTTGACTGTTCTAAAAGATATTTCATCATATCAGCGTCAAAAAGTTCCTCAAAATACGTTATTGGAGTATCAACTGCTCTATCATCCGGTAAATTGTCCAGCCAAATAGGTATATCTATGGGACTCTCTTCCTTATTTATGTTTTTCCATTCATACAACTTGACCTGTTTTTTCTATTGTTTGCCGTTTCCTTCATCTGCAAGTAAACTGCCCATACCCTCATTTTCATCTGAACCGTCAACACTTTCTTCACCCTCACTAGAAGTTGATTCTGGGTTATAATCTTTGTCCATATCGTCATCACTCTTATATGGAGGAACAGAAGTTCGATTTCTATTTTTATCCATCTAGAAAATAAAATAACATATTTATAGTTTTGACCAATGAAACGATTTTGATACATATTTGTAAAACCGTTCTAGCCCGTTGTTATATATTAGAAATGCGCGAGAAAATAGCAATATAACCTCTACAAACCATTGTTTCAAGTATGATACGAACTTAAAAATACCCAATCTGAAAAATCCTTCTAATATTTTAGTTCAAAAATAAGATGTATTCAAAGAAAATGGATCTTAAAAAGCCTAATAAAATTTGTTTCAATAAAACTTGACCTGTTTTTGAGTATTTTCCCTGTATGTTCACTGATAATCACACCACCTATTACTCTTCAGTTCCGTCAAATAGAATATGTTCCTGACACCCTACACTGTCGTTGTTTTACGGGATGCGTTTAGAAAGTTGAAAATATCATTACAAACAGAATGAAACCATCTCGCCACAGTAATAATGTGAAGTTAAATGTAAACTATTTCATAACGGGTATGTATCAAATATGATACTATGGGACAAAAGAGGTTAACATTTTTAAAGTTTATGAATATAAAGCCCATACCAATAATTGCTTATTATATATATATATATATATATATATATATATATATATATATATATATAGAGAGAGAGAGAGAGGTATTTGTAAATAAGTTCGAAAGAGGGGGTGGTTGCCGAAAGTTATTTTGTGAAAAAAGTTCCTATAAACAGGTCAAAATATGCTTCATTTCCGAGATACAGAGTGTTTAAATTTTAATCTATTTATTTTTGTAAATTATTTCAAAGACAAAACTGGTGGGGTTTCATTCATATAGAAACAAACACTTTTTAATATTGGAAGTTATAACTGAACTGTTAGTTTACAATTATCACAAGTTATGTGAGTATAAAAGCATTAAAGCATAATTAAAATGAACGAGAACAAAAATTACATTAGGACAGCATTAAATAAAAAATAAATACACACGCTAGAAAAATTATAAAACCAAAATGTCAACACCCTCCCTTATTTGGTAATTCTTGTCAGTCCTTGATTCACAGCACAAAAATTAAATTTGTCCTTGTCCCGACGCTTCGAAATTTTATCTTCCCACTACTCACCTAACGAATGAAGTAATGACGTACGTCAATGTTTTGTCGAGACCGGTTATTTCCTCCATTTGTAGCTAAGTTTTTCGTTCTAACATTGTCAACAAATATAATAGTCGGTTTAGGGACGGATGGCTTCAATATTTCATCTGAAAAACCTTTTAATCATAAGGCTTCTTGAGTTACAGCAGACATTGCCATATATTATGCTTCCGTTGTACTGAGTGCTATGGTACGCTGTTTTTTTGTGTTCCAGGATATTGCACCATTATTTTTAACAAAAATAAATCCTGTTGTGGATCGCCTTTCGTTTGGGTCACTGGCCCAATCTGAATCACTATAGAGATATACTTCTGATATCTTATCATCTGTGCCATCATATTCTTATTTTCTACCCACCGTTCCTCTCAAGTAACATAGGATTCTTTTTACGGCTATCCAATGTTCGGTGCTCAACGAGCTACTAAAGCTGCTGACATAATTGACTGCATACGATATGTCAGGTCTTGACACCTGTGAGGCAAGCAATAAGCTACCAACAGCTTCACGATATGGAATATTTTCATTTTCTTCACTTGCTTCATGATCTGTAGACAATTTCAAATTTGGGATCATCGGGGTAGCGGCAGGATTACAATTTTCCATATTAAAACGGCTCAGCACTTCTTCAAAATACGATTGCTCATTAACAGAAATTTTCTTTTCTTTTCTATTCCGCTCAATTTGAACACTCAAAATATATTTTGCTTCTCCCATGTCAGTCATTTTTAAATGATCCGCAAGTTGATGTGTTATTTGATTTTTCATTTTTATATTGTTGGAGAGCATTAATACATCGTCCACCCAAACTGCTAGGATGAACATATCACGATCCGTTATTTTAAAGTAAACACATGGATCAAAACTTGATTGTTGTAGGCCAATTTTATTTTTTATACACGAATCTAACTTTGTGTTCCATGTACGACTTGACTGTTTAAGTCCATGCAAACTTTTTCTGAGACAACACACTTTATCTGAATGACTATATCCATCATGTGGTTGAAAAGTTCTTCGGTTAGATCACCTTGGATAAATGCGGACACAGCATCCATTTGATCAATATCCAAGTCATGTTCATGACGCGTCTCTTTTTGTCCGGAACACCCATTTTGATTGTAATGCGTTTTTCTCTGGAGGAAGGTCTACTAAACCCCATGTGTGATTTTGTCTTTGGGATTCCATTTCAGAATCCATAGATTTTATCCAAAATTCTTTATCTGGACGTTCCATAACTTCTTCTATAGTTAATGGATCACAAACATCCCCGGTGAATGCACAAAAATATAAAATATAATCATTTAATGCCTGTGGTTTCTACGTGTCCTTTGAACTCTTGGTGCATGTGTTTCTGGTTTATTTTGCTCATGCAAGTCAGGTTCAAAGTCAGGATCTTGATTATTTTTTTTATTTGTCTTGGAGCTATTGCTTGATGTGTCATCAATATCTTGGTCCATCTCATCTTCTATTTCATTTTCGGATAAGATATAGAAAGAGCGGTCGTCATTCTTACGTGGTTCGGACAACAATGAATTCCCCTTTTCATTTTCAAAAAATGTCACATCGCTTGATATGAAAACATTTTTTACAGGGTCGTAAAGTGTATAAGGTTTAGATTCCAGACTATATCCGACAAATATACATGGTGTTTTTTTCTTTTTTGAGCCGGTACGTGAGCAAAGGCTTTGCAACCAAAGAGTCTTTATCTGAGGTAAGTTAGGTTTCTTACCTGAGCATAATTATTCCGGAGTACTTTCTATACTTTTGCTTAGAGAACGGTTCAACAGATAGGATACGGTGTTTACAGATTCAGCCCAGAACTGGTGTGATAGGCCAGCATCGGCCTGTAAACATCTCGCCTTGTTTTACTATATTGCTATATTACTATATTCTTCACCTCCACCCGTCCTCAAAACTTTTATTTTACGGTCAGTTTGATTTTTAACAAAATTTTTGAACATTTCAAAATGTCCCATCACTTGATGCTTCGATTTTAGAAAATAAACAAATGGTGTATGACTGTAGTCGTCCAGAAATGACAAAACATATTTTGAGCCTGACAAAGATTCTATTTCTACGGGTCCAAGTAAATCTGAATGAATTAAATGCAGTAATTCATTTGATTTGGAGCTACTTTTTGGAAACCTTAGACGGTGACTTTTGTCTACCACGCATGTTTCGCATATATTTAAAGCTTTAGTTGCGGAAAATTCCAAACCGTCAACTAAGCGATCATTTAACTGTTTTAAACTATCTGAATTCAAATGACCCATACGTCTGTGCCAAAGATCTTTGCACTGGGACGTTACAGCAGTAAAAACATTATGCTTGGACATATCCAGTTTGAATAAATTATTATCCAGTGAGGCAGTTGTATGATTTCATTACTTTTGTTATACATTTGGCATCAGTAGGATCAAAAATAACAGAATTTTCCTCTCTAACAATTTGACTCACAGATGACAAATTTGCTTTGAGTTCATCAACATAATAAATATTACTTACTTGGACATCACTCTCAGAACCACTTACTGTCACAGGAAGATTTAAGTTTCCAACTAAGTCTGTCACCATTTTTGAATCATTTGACGTGGTGATACTCAACGGGGTAGACTTCTGAATGCCTTCTAACAAAGTTTTATTCATTGAAAGGTGAGCTGTTGCTCCCGAGTCCAAATAGTAATCACTACTGGCTCCAGAATGAACAGAAAATGTGGCAAACAATGATCTGTTACCATGTTTGTTATCATTTTTAATGCCCATAATTATTGCACTGAAAACAACGTGGTCCCTTTCCCCTTTTTTTGCGGGAGGACGCTTATTCTCATAACTTCCCTTGTTTTTATTATAGTAGCCATAACCATAAGTAGGTATATAATGCAGAGTTACCTGGTTTGTTAGATTTTGAACTGAAATATCCTGTAGCAACTTCATTTTTATAGAATCACCGGTTACTTTGACCCCAGAACTTTCTATGCCATTATCATACCTTCATAATGATGTGGAAGTCGCGCAAGTAATATTGTGCCAACTCATTCACATCAAAACCTATGTTTGGTAACTTATAGGCAGTGTTGATGATCTTATTAATATAATCTTCAACTGAATTACAATTTTCCAGTCTAGTCAACCCGCTGTCCTCAAAAGCTATTTTTAGATTATCCCACGATTCTTCAGCTGTTTTAGTTGACTGAACGTGTACATAATTGATCGGATTTAACAGAAGTACAAGTTTTGACCTGCATTGTTTAATTATTTTTTCTTTTCCATGCCTAAAACACAGTCTCACAGTTATAGTTCCTCTAGATAGGCTTGTACGGCACATTTCCATGCATCATAATTTTCTCGGTCTTTTAATTTTTCAATTGAAAAATGTGATAAATTCTGTGATGTCATGGTAAAAAAACTTCACTACTCACAAAACTGTCTCTGGGCCCATAACCTGTTGGAGTTTCATTCACATTGAAACAAACACATTTTAATATTGGAAGTTATAATTGAACTACTAGTTTACAATTATCATAAGTTATGTGGGTCAAAAGCGTTAAAGCACAATTAAAATGAACGAGAACAAAAATTACATTATGACAGACTTAAAAAAGATAAATAAACACACTAGAAAAATTATAAAAGCATTTTACTTTTTATGCAACCAAATATCCAAAATGTCAATAAAAACAACAGTAATAAAAATAATTTTAAATAGGCGCAAACCTACTACAGATATTCAAAAAGACCTCCTCACACATGATACGAGAGTCAACTCTTCGCCTTTGCTTCGTATTTGCCGAAATATTCCTGCTGCACTTCTTATTGTCGCACAACCGGCTGTAATTCGCTTCCTAAGGTTTTCAACATTTTCGACGGGATTGTAGTAAACTAATGGCCTGAGGAATCCCCAAATGCAGAAATCTAAGAATTTAATTCAGGAGAGCGAGCTGGTCTATGTTGCGTACCTCCCCTAGCTATACAACGATTTGCCATTCAATCGTAATGGGAGGAAATATGGACCAATTAAATGGCATGTACTCCAAGCTACACGTTTACTAAAAATTGATGTTGAAAATGAGGTTGAAAGATTCCATGTATATATATATATATATATATATATATATATATATATATATATATATATTTAAGATCTACACCACAATTTAGAAGAATGAAATTTAGCTAATAATTGATGCTACCAGAATGACATTTTTTGGCGGTTTTTGTAACCCTGCAATGTTTACACACTTTTTTATATCTTGACTATTTCTTGTAAAATTGTTAGTTTGATCACAAAAAAATAAAATATTACTCACTCCTTTTTCATATAAATTCAGAGGGGTTGTTTGTTAAAAAAATGAAGTAGGCCGGTGTCAAATGATATAACGACGATAGTCCTATTTTTTGTAGACTTTTGCAAATACTTAAAACAGTTTGCAAACTAAAACTATTAAAACAATGGCATTTTTGTTTAGTCCAAAAATGTTGTAAATTAGGAAATATTACAATAACAAATTTGTATTAGGATATTAGGATTAGACTTATTGGATACATATCCAAACCGGTATCCAGGTCAAAACGCAGCCCATTTTAATGATTGGGTGAATCATAAATGGCGGATAATAGACATATCACCTGATTCTGTGTCACAAACTGAGCAAAAAATTCTATAACCGTTTTGCTCGAAACGTTTAGTTTTCGAAGAATTCTTAGTTTGGTAAATCTGTCTAAAAAATGGAAATTAAAAAGTAAAACTAAAGTCTACGGTAACCTAGGATCCTAGTACCGTAGCTTGGATCCTAGGTTACAGTAGATTTTAGTATTTTTTCTCGAGGACAACCAAAAATTTTACTGTCGCGAGACACTTGTTCAGTGATTTATACAGTAACGCACCAGCCTGAAGTTACATTCGCTTTTTTTTCAAGGACATTCGCTTATGGAATAGTGTCAACCTAATGAAAAATAATAAAATAACTAAATAATCCAACTTCAAATTACATTCGTTTTTTTTAAATATATCAACGTCTTTATTTCGAGTGATATAGTCATGTAATATATCCTAGTCAATTCGAAACATCCGCCTTGATGTCGACAATTGTGCGTACACAAATTTATACTTATATTTAATGGCAATTCTTGGGTAACAGAGCGAGACAGATGTCGCAACAAAAAAAAGTAAGTTGAGGGATTTACATTTTCTGTCATGAAGGAATAGACTAATGCATCTATAGTAGTGCCACGAAGCCATTTCTTATCAAACATTTGGATACCTACCCACAACGTATTGGAGAATAAGATCTTCTCGACAATAATATGAAGGTTGATAACGCAACAAGTTTTCCACATAGAAGTGGTAGGAGGACATGGACTGACCCTGCTTAATGTTAACTCCTCTTCAGTCATGACTTTATTAATCTTACTTTTTTAAAATACCTCGACTCAACATGGGTTTCAGATTCTGATACTGGACGTTTTTTCCATACTTCAACAGTGTACTAATAGGATCGGAATGAAGTTTAAGGGAACTAATGGCTTTAGGTCTATCCTTGGGTTTTTTAAATTGATTTATTTTTCTCCATGACATTTTTCAACCACGATTTTTAGAAATTGCGTGACTGGGAGGAAATTTTTGCAGATGTTGTTTTGGAAATCGGACAAGTTCGATGTAAAAGACGCCATGGAAGGGATATTTTGTCTGCGCTTTAAGCGTGGAATGAACTTGGTTTCGATGCATAAAGATTTCATTCGATACTGCAATTTTGTAATAAACCTACCGATCTTATCCTTCATCTGAATTCAACAACGTCGTGCTTAATTTGTTTGAACCAATTTTCTACAGCAACGTTGTTTCTGAGGATTCAATAAAAGCAATATATGGCGTATATTTATTTAAGAGAAGTTCCTCAAATTGAGGACAATAAAAAGGGTTCAATGTAGATGAATGAATGCTTTTGGCTTTAATTTTGATCTCACCATATATTACACTGAAATGTTGAAACATTGGCGTATCTCGGAGGGAGTGGGAAAAATTTTCACAATCGTCAGGAAGATTTGCTCCTTCAATTTCCAGGTCTGTTAGAATTTTTTATTGTCCACTACTCATGGCAGAAAAGACACCCTGCACATAATAACGTTTCATATGGATTCAATAAAATCATGAGGAATTCTTTAAAGAATTTGTTTACCTCATCCATAGTTTTCGACATAATCAAAGAAGCAATACCATCTAGAAGAACACAGCCTACCTTTTTCCCAACATTAATACTTTTGATACGTCTGGATATGATGTACATAACATCAGCACAGCAAATGCGAGCAGGTACTAAGCCTTTAAGATGAGACGAATTACCTGTATTACGTAAATAATTGAATGTAATGTTTATATAATGCAACACATTCATATTATTCCATCCGTTCAAAAAGCTATTTATGGAAGCCCAACTCCAACCTACAACAACTCGAGAGAAACATGGCCGATCATGATAGTTTTTTTTTTCACTAAGTGCTTAAATTTAATCAAAAAGGTGGTGATAGGGTCGGTACCGTGGGTACCCGAAATGATCTCAAAATGGGGAGTATGGTGTCATGCACTTGGATGACACCAGCGTAGTAA
>JARFJB010001972.1:70000-100000 GCA_036346205.1 Vesta saturnalis
CCTGTGCCTGTGCCTGTGCCTGTGCCTGTGCCTGTGTCTGTGTCTGTGTCTGTGTCTGTCTGTGTCTGTGTCTGTGTCTGTGTCTGTGTCTGTGTCTGTGTCTACGTCTGTGTCTGTGTCTGTGCCAGTGTCAGTGTCTGTGTCTGTGTCGTTGTCTGTGTCTGTGTCTGTGTCTGTGTCTGTGTCTGTGTCTGTGTTTGTGCCTGTGTCTGTGTCTGTGTCTGTGTCTGTGCCTGTGTCTGTGCCTGTGTCTGTGTCTGTGTCTGTGTCTGTGCCTGTGTCTGTGTCTGTGTCTGTGTCTGTGTCTGTGTCGTTGTCTGTGTCTGAGTCTGTGTCTGTCTGTGTCTGTGTCTGTGTCTGTGTCTGTGTCTGTGTCTGTGTATGTGTCTGTGTCTGTGTCTGTGTCTGTGTCTGTATTTGTGTCTGTGTCTGAGGGTGTGTGTGTGTGCGTGTGTGTGTGTGTGTGTCTGATTCCGTCTGTGTGTGTATGTGTGTGGGTGCGTGTGTAGGTGCGTGGGTGTGTGTGCGTGTGAGCGTGTGTGTGTGGGTGTGAGTGTTTGTGTGGGTGGGTGTGAGTGTTTGTGTGGGTGTGTGTGGGTGTGTGGGTGTGGGCGCGTGCGTGCGTGCGTGCGCGTGTGCGGGTGTGTGTGTGTGTGTGTGTGGATGTATGTTAGTATCCTCGATACCTCCAGATCGAAAATACCTACGTACTTAAAAGTTTGTATTTAAGCTTGTTTTCATTTGGATTAGAGCTGATTTTTAAGTTAACACATATGTCTGCCTGGAATGAAGTTTTAAACGTCATTCTGACATAGATTACTGATTTTGTTTATGAACGTATGAAAGAGATTGCATAGTTATGCTAAAATAAATTATAATAAAATTATTTCTTTAATTTTTAAGTTAGCGTCTAGATGTCTACTAAACTCTGTCCAGAATTTTTAAACGTCTGTGTGACATAGATTATTGTTTTTGCTTTTAAAATGTTGCATATTTACAGGCAACATTGCAAAAACAAAAACAATAATCGATGTAAGAATAACGTTTAAAATTTCTTACTGACTCCAAGATGGCGTTAGAATTTTTGGAACAAACTTAGTAGAAATGTTAAACTAGTCAAATGTAGCAATTGATTAAAATTTCATTCAAAGTAATCCAGTAACCATAGAAAATTTGACGTTTTATTTGATGTATCAATCGAAATTATCGTGTATTTCTTGTGAGATTAAGTCGATTTCGACATTGCTTTTGGTTAGAATTCTTTGCTTTTGTGTTCCTCTTTGAGGCTGCGATTATGCCTAGAGAGCGGCAACGTGAAAATTATCGACAACTGGGTTCGACAGAGGGTCGCTTATTGTTAGGAAGGGTCTTTCGTTCATGAAATTCAATCGTCTATCCGTAATCAATCCTTTGTAGTACGGTGTACATACATGGTCTAGAGAAGGTCAACGTGAAGAGGAAGTTACGGAAAGCGAAATGTGGTAGTACCGCTGTCTCCGATTAATGGCGTTAAGCCGATTCTGAATACAAGATCAATAGCCGATCAATGGTTTGAAACGAATGACGTCAACCCTTCGTACAGTTTACCGTCGAATTAGAACTATTGGCTTGCAGTCCTATCGACCACGCCTGGATTGGGACGTGGAATGGCATAGGGTGGTCTTCAGTGACGAATCCCGATTTTGCTTGGGAATGAATGATCAGGTAGAGTGGAGAACGTCGCAATGTTTATGTTGAGCGCATGTACCACATGGGGGAAGTATGGGTGCTATTGGAAGCAGGTTTCAGTGGAATTCATCTGAGACAATATGAATAATCACCGACCTGTTGATGATTTGGTAGAAATACCATTCCATCTCCAGGAGCTGGAGGAGATTTTCAACAGGATAATGCCTGTTTCATGCAAAGCATTCTGGAGCCTAAATCAATTCCGTGGTACCCATCTCCAGACCTTTCGCCGATGAAATTTTGTGGATACAGGGTAACTCAACATTAGCCAATCCTCCACAGACACTAGAACCGCATTAATACAGATTGCCTGGGATGAAATACTCAGGAAGAAGTAGATCACTTGTTAGAATCCATGCCAAGAAGGGTGCGACAATAGTGGTCCAACATATTAATAAATGATGCTTCATATTTTGGTTAAATTTGAAATTTTAATCAATTACTACATTTCACTTGTTTCTGCAAGTTTGTCCAAATTAACGCCATCTTGGTGTGATTTTATCACAGGGTATACATCCATACATACGACAGACACAGACACACAGACAACAGACAAACTGGACACAGACACACAACACGACACACGACAGACACAGAACAGACACACACGACACAGACACACACGACACACAGAACACAGACACACATGACACAAGACACACAGACAGACACAGACACACAGACACACAACACGGACAGAACACAACAGACACAGGACACACGACACACGGACACACGACACACAGACACAGACACAGACACACAGACACACAGACACACAGACACACACAGACCACACAGACACACAGACACAGACAGACACACAGACACAGACACACAGACACAGGACACACAACACAGACACAGACACACAGACACAGACACACAGACAAAACAGACACACAGACACGCAAACACACAGCACACGGAAGACACAGAACACAGCTACAAACAAACAGACACACAGACACACAGACAACAGACAGCACAGACACACAGACATTTCAGACACACGATCTACACACACACACACACACACACACACAACACACACACACACACACACACACACACACACACACACACACACACACACAACAGACAGACAGACAGACAGACAGACACACAGACAGACACACAGACACACAGACACACAGACACACAGACACACAGACACACAGACACACAGACACACAGACATAAAGACGGAAAGAGCTGCACGCTTACGCACACGCACACGCAAATTTACGCGCACACGCACTCGCACATGCACGCACACTCGTACGGGCGCGCGCACGCACATGCATAAGCGCACGCAGACGCACACGCAGATGCTCACTCACACGCACACGCATACGCATACGTACACTCACTCGCACACGCGTGCGTGTGTGTGTGGGTGTGTGTTGTGCGTGTATGTATGTTAACATCCACAATAACTCCAGAACTATAAGACTTGAAATGTTGTATTTGAGTTTGCTTTCATTTCTATTGCAGCTGATTAGATTTTGTGTTAAAATGCAGCGGCGGAGAGGGAAGGTTTAATAGGCATACTTTTTTGTTTTTATCAATTGGTTCTGAAACATATTTTAAAGACAAAAAAGACCAAGTTATGGATTTTAAAATTATACATTAATTATGCTTTATGTAACTCTTTAATGCAATACATAATTTAACAGCAAGAAATTCCTTAACTGGAATTTAAGTGTTTCTATATTTGAAGATCTTTATAGGGAAATGTGGAAACATTTTTTAAAGATAATTCAATTTTACATAAACCTTCTCTTAAAACATGTTTTATACGACACCAAAGAAACCTCAAATATTAGTTGAATTAAATTTCTGTACTTGCTTTGGAATATTTTTTAAATTACCACCTATATGTTTATTGACCCCTAATTGACATACAGGTTTAAACATCCATCTGACATAATTATATTGTTATTGTTGTTTTACAACGTTGCTTATTTCCATTATGAACATATTACAAAAGAGATTACATACCTACTTACAACAAAAATTTATTTTTTTTTAATTTTCACTTTGTAGATTGGAAGGTCGAATTCTGTTTCACATCAGTTATTTGATCTCCATCTCTTAGTGTCGATTGAGGTAACAATTCGCGTGATAGCAGAACTAGCCAATAAAATTTCATATTACGTAACCTCAAAGCACCAAACTTATATTGTATTATTATTTGCTATTTGGTACTGTAAACAGTCTCTGTGTTATTAACTGTGATAATTAACTTCATGTATGGTCGACCAATTACATTACGAAAATTGAGTCACGTGCACCAATCAGAAGTTACCAAGGAATTCTTACGGTGAAAGAAAAGCCGCTGCGTAATTGTTCCTAGTAACCTTATTACTATTTAAAAATAATGAATTGCCATTCTGATAGATTGTTTTTCGTGTTATAAACCAGTTTAATACATTTTGCAAAGAACGTAAATATGAATTAACTGAATCTTTAACTACAGATGATATTGCAAGTATTTTGAAAGATTATGCTTTTAACATGCGAAAACAGAATGGAGATGAATATAAGGAGACTTGTATCAAAACCTTATGGAATACGACAACTAAGATGGTGCAAGACATAATTATTTCAATACATACAATAGAAAAATCGACCGATTTACAGATATAGTATTCAAAGCTTCACGAAATGTAAGGGACACCAAACGAAAACAGCTCCAGACTATCCCTGAGAAACGGAAATTGAGCGCTCAAGCATTTTCTCTTGAAGAACTTAAACTGATTATAAACAGTTATAACGAAAACACACTAGAAGGACTTCAGAAAGTTTTTTCACATTGCTTCTTTTGAACTACCGTCAAGAAGGAAGTACCATGGACTATTTTAAAGAAGAAACTAGAAACGATGGATCTAACAGGCAGAATTGTTTACAACTATATTTACCAAAACATGCAAGGTACGTTAATAATTTGTCTAAAATATAAATTACTGAGTTTTTCTCATGGTGCTGAAAAATGCGCCGGAAGATAAATGGATTACACCTAATGAAAATAACTTAAACCAATGTCCATCACGATTGTTTAAAAAATTAAAAGAAAAACGAGATACGCACATAAAATCTCACGAACTATTTTTAACTTCCAATACACGCTGGAAGATATCTGGAAAATGGTATAAAAATTCTACTGTGGGTTACAATAAAATTACGAAATGGACTTCGCTATCGGCTGCAAAAATTGTACTGGAGGTCAAAAAATGAAAATTAACAAACCATTCGCGTCGATCCAGCATTGTTTCCCATTTGGCAAAATCAAGAGTAAATGAACAAGGGTTGATCGAAATCATTGGTCACGCTAGTTCATCCTCAATAAACCATATAATAGAAACAACCATTCAACATTATTAACCAAATTCAATTTAACTGTCACAAAATTATAATTTAAATTGAAAGCTCCAGCTTCCATCTTCCAAACGTAACACCAAAATATTAATAATAATTATTAATTATTCTTTTAAAATAAACTGTTTACATTATAAAAACATGACGTTTATCTACAATTCATTCAGTTAATTCTCCAACTAGAGAAGAATTTTAATTTTACTATTGTTTAAAAAATTAAACTGATTAATGAAAATTCCACGTGTTTTACTGTCAATTTCTTAATAATTGCTAGAAACCAATTACGAGTAATAAATATCTCAAGCATGGAAGTAAATGATTTACTAATGAAAAAAAAAAACAATTCCATAATTTTAAAAAATTTAGAAGTATCACAAATTAAATTTATATAAAATTAAACATTAAATATTAAATTATCAATTTTAATAACAAATTACTAATGGATTTATCTAATTGATAGTCAAAATATTATAAAATTAAACGTACGATAATGTATTGAAATATATAGAGTAAACAATGTGTTTGAATCATTCAATAAACATATTAAAATAAAGCAATCAACATTAACATTGAATTCAAGTCAAATAAATATTGAAATATTATCTTAATAATAAAACAAATTCAAATATAATTAATATTACGATGTTGTAAAAACTAATTTTAAAATAAAAACACTTCTAAATCAATGTATAAGCTAGTTTATAACATTGTAAACAAATGACAATTTTTAATACATTTCAAGTCTATTAGAAGTGTTGAAATTAAATTACAATTAACATATCTTTAATTGAAATAATATTAAAATTAATCTTTAAAAAATGTATAATTTATGCTTAAAAAATGTAAATGAATTATAAATATTTTTATTAAAAATTTACGTCATTACAGTTGAAATTTATTAAACATATGTTATCATAAAATTTTTAAATTACAATACATTATAAACAGTACTATTAATATATCAATTATTTTTAAAATTTAATAAATCTATGTTACTAAATTTTAGAATAAACAATTATTTAATAAATGTAAAGATTTGTTAAAATTTCTTATTAATTTATAATTTTAAATTTCAAATATAAAAGATTTATATCTAATGAATTTGTTTATGTACAATTTGTATGAAATTTAAATTTGATATTTGAAAAATGTATATTTGTACACAGTTTTATTAAATGATTACATTTTATAAAGATATTAATATATAATAATTTCATTCTTAAAAGAAAGCCGACACACACTGATAGATACCTTCATAAATTATCCAACCACCATCCACGTCAAAAATTAGTGTAATTAAATCTTTAGTAGATCGAGCAAAACGAATTTGTGACCCTGAATTTTGAATGATGAATATAAATATTTAAGAAAATCCTTACAAGATAATGGATATTCACTTACAGATATTAATAATGTTATTACACCTTCTAGGCGTAACCTTAAAGAAAACCAGTTCTTAATGTTGGTACTGCTTTTCTTCCTTTTATAGCTAATGTTACAAATAGAATTGAAAAATCCTAATCAAATATGGCATTAGGACTATTTTAAACCTACAAGAAAAATTAAAGAACATTTAAGATCACCTAAAGATGTGTCAAACCCTTTATCATCTTCCGGAGTGTATAAGTTATCTTGTTCATGTGGAAAAGTATACATCGGGACCACAAAACGTAGCTTTGATACAAGACGCAAAGAACATATGAGATTTTGTAGATTGGTCAACCAGAGAGGTCTGCTGTGGCTGACCATGCCCTGAATAATTTAAATCATGACATTCAATTTGACAATATGAAAATATTGTCAAGACAAACCCATTATTATGTTCGTTTGCAACGTGAAGCTATTGAAATATATAAACACCCGAATAATTTTAATAGACAAGAAGAAAATCTCCGTTTAAATAGGTTTTGGCATCTTATAATTAAAAAGAGCATAATGATACGCCTTGATTTTAATTTGTTTTCAACTTTTGGTATGTCTAGGTTTTTGCTGTGTTTTTCCTAGACCTTGAAGCAAATGCTTTATCAATTATATGTTAAATTTCCACAGCACTATAATTTAACATAAGTAGTTGAAATTAAATTGAAATTAAAAATTACAAAGAACGTTCTGCATTGTGCTTTTCATTGTTAATAACACTTCCAATTATTGATAAAGATATCTCTTTGTTAGATTTAACTGGGTTATTTTTTGATGTAATGTTTGATTTGTGAATGCTTCTATCATTTTAAAATTGAAGTTTTTCACAACTTTACACTTACATCATAACTCGATTAAATTTTGTTAAATGTGTTTTTGGCTGGCAAATTTCATTGTTAGCTTTCGCCGTAGAGAGTGTTCTGGTTTGTCATCTTTGAGGCAGTTTAACAATATTTAATTTTAATGACCTAGTTATTCTTTACTACAATTTTATAGTTGGCTTATACGTTTCTCAAACTGTTATATTAATAGCAGGCTTATGTTTATGTTTGAATTTTTCAAATTTGACAAAATTGTTTACTACATCTTTAACAATTTTAACAACATTACTACTGACGAAGATAACTGTAAGTGTTATCGAAACGTTTAGATTGTATAATTTAAAGTACACCATTAAAAAATCCCAAAAAAGATAAGTATTTTATTAGATCGTATTTATGTTCAATAAGTGAACATATTATTTGATGTCTTGTTGAGTACTTGCAATGTCTGCAAGTTCCGCGGGGTGTTCATCACATCACCTCTTCGCTATCGGCATCGAACATTATAATGTAGCTATTTCACTTATTTATTTATAAACTGTGAAATACTCGTAACAAGAGACACTTAATTTTTTGACGTTTCAACTAATGACAGACATTTATTTTAAATCGATGAACAATTTACACCAATCTTTGATCTTCTTAAACTTTCGTAGAAAAAATAGCATGTAACACACGTGTGGAAATCCCCCCGCTCGTTGCGCTCCAACTTTTATACTCATTTTGCAATAAGCCCTTTCCGCACTGGTATTACAATATCCTTACTATTTTATTCAAAATTTGGTGTTTTGTGTACATAACGATCACAGTATGTAACGTAGTTAATTTTTTTCGTATGTCAAAATTTTGATGTCCTTATTTTAAATGATAACTCTTAGATCAACCATACTATTGGCGTTTCCTTTTAAGGAACGTGATAGGCCACCCGATGCAAATAAAACTCAAACCAAAAAAATGGGAAAGGGGAAAGCAGACGAACAGCAAGAGACACCAATTGTAGCAAAACCAAAATATTTGTTTGAGGTGGGTGATCCAATAGGAGTCTGTCATATAGAATATGAATTAATTCCTGAGCGTCTTACGTTCCAAATTGATGTTATTTGTTGGGGACAAATTGCAAAGGTTCACGTATATAAATAGATAAGAAAAGCATTATATAATCTTATATGTTTGTAGATTTTTTTTCGGGAAGACGTGATTATATTAAAAACCGTTGTTACAAATGGATTATCATGGGTACCAATATTTTTAAAACATATTTTTAATGATTTAGATGACGATGAAATTTTTAAATTGCATAGTCATGTCATTAATTACACTTTATCACCAAACCCAGGTAACCTGGGAAAAGAGTAAGTAGTATTTCACCTTTTATTCCAATATAAATTTGCAATAATAACTTTAGAGCTAAAAAAGAAAAACCTCAAGTTTTTTATATTAAAGAAAAAGATGTGGAAGATGTTAACAAATTCAGTCCAGCATATAATATTAATCCAAACACAGTGGATTTTAAAGACGATCACGGTACATTGAGAGCTATGATAGAAGATATTTTGTGGGAGTGTGCTGATCAACCAGGCACTATAGATTATAATGAAGTTGTTACAAAGTTAACATTTTTCACTTGTATGTATCAAATATTATTTACTTGTAAAAAATTTCAAATACTTTAGTTCCACTTCATGAATATCATATTTACAAAATTATCGCCAAAATTAGAGCGAATAAACAAATTATATGTAAAGAATTTGTTCCTATATGTCCTTCCCCTTTAACTGAAGAAAATGATTTAATTGAAACAACAGTTACGGATAAAATGGATAAAAGACAAAGCAAAGACAGTACGAAAAAAAAAGAAAAACCACTTTCTTCTGCTGCTGGCACAATTGAAATAAAAATTTCTGGAGAAGTCTTATACACTGATCCAAATATTAGCATTTATAAAGCTACAGAGACAAATAATACATGTCATGCTTATGTCATGAACACTGTTAGTCACATACTGACAAGATCGCAAAAATACCACTTAAATCCATTAATAATCAAAATTGATAAAATTTCTAATTTGCCAATTGATAATTTACTGTTAAACAGGTATATTTAAATAGGATATTTGTAGAAGTAAATTACCCATGTTTATTTCAGATTTAAGCATATTTATGCTTCTTACAATATTCCTTACATTGCACAGTGTACAACAGCAACAAAACCTGTCAATGAAAATATTTATTTCAATGAAGCACATGCTCATTTCTTACAAAATGTTCCGAAATTGAAACTTTTGGAATTCATTCAAACTCAAAGGTTATATATAGAGGTAAGGCGTGATTTTGGGATAGATCAAGGTTATTAATTACGTAATAACGGATTGCATAATGAATTTATTTTCCAGATAGACAAATTTTGATTTAATTCCTCTAATTCAGCGTGAACTTACCGCGCTATATTTATGTACAAGTGTATCGGTTCGTGTGCATAACGTACACGCTACGTAGAGATTCTGCGTCTCAAAATAAGAAAAAGTTTTATACAATTTTTTCTTATACTTAAATTGTTCAAAACCCACGTGTGAGTGTTAAGCTAGTCTTACACGGTCAAATTTCTACATGTATTTGAATAACTTTGCATTTTTGCCGTGTAAAACAGAACTTCTACATCAGTTTCTACATGTAAAAATACACACCAGAAATAGAACTTGCTGTATTTCTCAAGATCATACACGTGTAATTTTAGGGTTTTATAGGAATATTGTGTTCATAAAGTTTCTTCTTATTTATAAGTTTCCATCCTGAATAACGCGAATTTTCAGATTGAAAACCAAGTTCTGTGCCGACCGCCGTGTTGTTCCTGACAAAGATTAGCGATCCTGATTGTGTGTATAAGTATACATATATCTGTGTTTAAGGTAATTACCTACTTCTGGGTTTTAATTATATTATCTTTAATGTGGACGCGTGCTGTAGTGCAAAGGTTAAAAGAAAAAATTAATAATAATTTTTAATTTTTAAAAGAAAAAATGTTGTGCAGTATATCACGGACACAGTCAATGCCGAATTCAATTTACGTGCTGAAAAAAAATTAATGGTTTGCGCACGACTTTTAATGTGGAGTGTCGAAAAATTAAAAGGTCTCGATATAGTGGTACAGGAGCAGATGAAATTTATGTACCAACCTGGTGGTGTTTTAAACTCCTTAAATTGTTTAAAAACTCATCTTCAGTAACCAGCAGCTGTTCAAATATTTCAAGCAGATCTTCAAATATCAACGAGGATACTGAAAATGTATGTAATATTTAACTAACCCTTGTCTGAACTTGAATCATTTGTTTTTTAAACAGTTTGAAGGTGATAATACATGAAGGCACCATCGAGGATTTTAATGCTTGTGGGGGTTATAATTTATCTGCTCATCAGTCTCCACATAACTCTGAGGGAAGTATTGAAATACATGGACCAATAGAAACGTAAAACGTAAAAAAATGACGCCACAGAGAAATTTTTTAAAGAACCGGCAGCTGTTTTGAAGCATCTAGTGAGCTATGGTGGAACTGACCATATTTCTAATTTTGCAAAGTCTATGTAGACCGAAATGCGGCAAATAAAGGATAAAGCTACCTTAATTCGTTTGAAAAAACAAATTACACAATTAATTTTTCAAGCACAGGAGGAGGACCTTTAAGATAATTTTAAGTTTAATTATTTTAATTTATACATATTTTTATTTATATTATATGTATTTAATTTAATTTTAAGATTAGGAAATAAACAGTAATTTCGAACAAATATTTCAACTGTGCTTTATTACAAGAAGAAAATAAATAATTGAATAAACGATATGATGTCACTAAAATAATTCAAATTTTTTAGAAATGTCTTAAAAATTACCATGAAAAATTCACAAATATAGTATTGATATTTAGGCGTCACACTACAAAATGATATAAAGTGGTCAATGCACCTAGACATTGTATATAAAAAATAAGTTTATTATTAACAAAATTAAATCAACTACAGTCCGCGCGGCCAACGAATGCCTGAACGTTGGATGCGTATTCGTCCAACTTCGTCTCTTAAGCGCGGCATGTCAGTGGCGTCGCCACCAAAAGCGCGTTCCGTTTATTATCATGTATTACACTAATTAATTATTTATTTCTGTTATTAATTTACATACGTACTTGTTAATTTAACTTTATTACAATTATTGCAACAAAACGACAGTGAACCATTTTGTGTCCTATGTGAATTTTAAAGCTCATAATATTCAAATTTATTAGACAAATATGTATAAACAACAAATACTTTCACAATACATAGTAAAATAAATAAGTAGTTTTGCAGCGCATGTAATGCTAATGGCATTTGCTTAAATTCTCATTAAAGAAATCCTAATAGTTGACATTCCTTAGTATCATTAACAACAGATTAGCAATTATTCAAAAACGTTTTTATTAGTTAGTTCGTTTTCAACTGTGATTTAAAAGCGAGTGTAGAAATATGAGTTCTACATTGGGAAAAAGTGGCCAAGTAATAAGTGGTCAAACACGTGAGGTGATATATGTAATGTGTACAGTTATTTGGTGGTTTGGTGACGAATAATTGAAAACGCGACACCGACGCTACTGGTAATGCTTTCAGTCGCTATTGCGTTAACGAGTGCGGCCGAATGCACGAACATCCATGCGCGACACGAGGCATTCTTTGGCCGCGCGGACTGTACAAGATACAATTTTATATACTAAAACTACTAAATAAATTTCCTGAAGATATTACAAAAATGTCTATAAATAAATATAAAATAAAGTAAAGATTGAAAGTTGCAAAAAAAAATTAAGTAAAAAACACTTATAACATTCTTTCCTCCCATTCAACTGCTCGTGGACCAACAAAGTATTCTAAAAATTCCTCTCGCACATTATGTGCTTCAACAGAAGAACGATTTCCAGTTTGTTGGCCCAGTGGTTTATTTGTTGATGGAGGTATTGCCTCATCCATAGCAATGCAACTAGATTCAGAAAGTAAAAAGTTGTGCAATGCACAACAAGCTAAAGTTATAATTTGTACTTTACTTGCTTCTAAATTTATTGTTGTTAAAAATATTCTGAATCTATTGGCAAGAATGCCAAATGTGTTCTCCACAACCATTCTTCCCCTACTATGCCGATAATTAAAGATTGCCTGATCATGTGTTAGGTTTCTCATTGGATATGGTTTCAGCATATATCGTTTTAATGGAAACGCTGCGTCACCTAATATTACATATGGTGTTGGTTTAGACCGATTTGGTAGCGGTTTTGGAGTTGGAATATGCAGCTTATTACCTTCAAGGCAGCGATATAAATCGCTTTGTGCAAAAACTCCACCGTCACTTACACGACCATTCACGCCCATGTCAACATAAATAAAATAATATGATGCACCCACAAGTGCTAGTAGCACAATGCTATGAAAGCCTTTATAATTATAATATACTGAGCCTGCACTCTTTGGAGCTCGAAAGGCTAAATGCTTGCCATCTAATGCTCCAATAACATTTGGAACTTGCCATTGTTTTAAAAACCCTTCTGCTATGTTTTCCCACTCTTCAGTCGTTTGTGGAACCTGAAAACATAAAACTCTTGTAGGAACTATACAAAAAAGGTTAAACCTACTTTCATATAGTCATCTTTTAACACACAATAAATTGCTTTACACCCTTCAGGAATGAATAATGATATAGTGGACTCGTGAATGCGAGTGGAATACATTAAATTTCGGTATGATTCACCAGTTGCTAAGAAACGAAGTGTGGTCATCAATCTATCCCGACTTGAAATACTTTGCCTCATATTTGTTTCTTGTTTGGTGATGTGTGGTTCCATTTTCTGTAGCAACTTCATGAATGTCTCCTTTCCGGATATAATTTTTGAAGGCCTCTGAGTCTTCAATGCGTAATTCGTTGTTATCATACGCATAATGCCTCGTTCATTCCTTCTTTGCACCCACTGCTTAACCCAGTATCTTCTACGTTTCTCCTTTTGTTTAAGAGCGGTTGCTGCAGCCATCCTATTTAATATAACAAAACTTGCAGTAGCTATATCAATATTCGCCTTGGTTACAATAATCACGTTATAACACCAAAACAGATTCACTCAGCCAGTAAGCACACAACGAAATAAAAATAATAATACCACATGATATCATGAAGATAGCAATGTAATCTCATTTCAACTATTACCAACAATAAATTCTCGTGGTACCAATAGTACAGTCTTTAAAAATCTAGTTTCTATGATGTAAAATATAATCGTGTAAAACGGAACAAATTTGATGTAAAAATACATGTAAAAACACATGTAAAATTAGATGTGGAAATTTGACCGTGTAAGACTAGCTTTACCGATCGGTTTGAGTTAATATTTCATATATTCAAATAATTTATTTTTCATGCAATCGTCTGTATGTTGACAAATTTGAGGTTGAAATATCTTTGAAGTGGATACGCATACACATACGCATAAGCATACGCATACGCATACACATACGCACACGCATACGCATACGCAAACGCATTCGCACACGACCGCATACGCATACGTATACACTTACGGCTACGCATACGAATACGCATACACATGCGCATACGCATAAGCATACCCATACGCAAACGTATTTTTTGTTTGAACACTTCATTAATTAATGTATTTATTTTGTTTCATTTTATTTATAAATAAAGCAATCTTTACAATTAAAACTTTATTGCATTTTTCTCGAAACTTTGTTTATGTAACATATTACAATTTGTCTACTACAATATTAAAAAAAATGTGCTACTTATTACATTGAACATAAAATAGGGGTTGTCCCCGTTGGCCTCTTCAATGTACGCCACTATACATAAAATTAAAGTATTTCAAAAGACGACCAATTTAATTTGTTTTCTCGAAAAACGCTCGAAGGGCCCCTTCGAGCGTTTTTCGAGAAAAACGTATTTTGTTAGATATTTCAGGTGTTCCAGACTTTTTTTGGGGGAATCAATAAAAATTCCATAATTACTGATCTATTTCGTCACTGCTTATGCAGAGTAACTACTTTAAAATCAACCTCATACAGATGGCGAATGAAAACATGTACACAATTAGAAAAACCACGTTTGATAATTGTCGCATTGCATCAAGTCGGAAGGTATACAAATAACTTCAAGATTCTCGTTGAAAAACTCTCAATAAGTTGCAATAAACTGTGTCACTCCGAACCCCTCCTACTACCTCCCCCGGAGTGAGAGTGTTAAACTTTTTTTGGAAGGATTCTCCTAGGTATACCTTTATGAGACTTTAATAAGAGGATTCGGCGGAAAGGGTATTTTTCCACCAAGTCTCATCCACTCCGACCTCCTATTAGTAAGATCGCCCATAATTCCAAAATATATAGGTAGATTCTAGTATGCCTTGCACCAACTCTAGCAAAGTCTTTGACACGCCGCATCTGTGTCACTCCAACTCTCCTCTAGATACTCCTCATGAAGTGAGTAAGAATTATAATTTTCTCGACAGTTTTAGTCCTCCCACACAATTTGGGGCGAGAGGATTCTTAAAAATGATCCTAGGTATGATACTTAAATGAAAGATCTGGGAACAAACAGTGGTTCTCCACTAACTCACACCTTCTTGCACTACCTATAAGCGAGATTGCTTATAATTCTAAAATGGTAGATCACAGTCATGTCGTGTGTCCACTTGCTTCGGCATCGAGTTTTCAATACATTACTATACTAGACCAGTCTTAGGACGGTTTATTAATGTCCTTTCATGTTACACTAATTTCTTGCTCTGATTCAGTTTCAATTAAAACTTGGCTGTTTAAAACTGTTTTAAGTGTTTTTTTCAACTCTTTTTTACTTGGATTTATACTTGATTGCAATGTTTTCTTAATAACATGTGTATTATTGTTTTTTATAATGTTATAGCTTACAAGGTTTTATTTTTCGGTTTTTTAATAATACTATCAGGGGTAAATACTTGTCATTATTGGTGTGAGTGCAGGCGCGCATGCGTGTGAATGTGCGAGTGTACACGCCAGTGGGCGAGCAGAAGGACGTGTGATTGTGTTGTAGTGCATGTTGTAATCAGCTTTGCGTAAGACATTTGAAATGTTTCAGAATGTGGACTCACTTTAAAATTATACCACAAGATCGCCACACTAATTTTTTATTAACTGTCAAATTGTACTACACGATAAAATTTGAATCAACTTCACCAAAAAGGAATTTGCTATTTTGCAAGATCGTAGACTAACCTTTAAAGTGTAATCTTTAAAACATACCCCAAGAAGATGTAATCAACTTTTAAAAAAATTGTAGTTTTTTCGAGATACAGACTCACTTTTCAATTAGGTATGTCGTAAACTGGCCGCAATAGCGATAGTAACTTTTAAATTATTTCACAAGATGGTACCATAATCAACTTTTCCAAAAGGCATATGCAATCTTTTAATAAAGGCAATTAAATTATCACTAGATTGTTCATCTTTAAAATACACTACCCGATAATGTGATCTGCCTTGCCTAAAAAACATTTGTAATTATTTAATGACCCACGTACTTGTAAATTATTCCGCAGGATGTCGTGCTTTTCACTTTGGTGTAAGTAAAAGAATGTAATATTTGCTAAATTTTGCCAGTAATTTTCAAATTAATAAATTCTTTCTACAATTTTCAGTTTAGTATGGCGTGAATTATCAAAAATATTAATTTGATACATAAAACTTTTTACTAGATCTTAGTAACTAAGGGCAATATTACGAGCTCCGGGTAATGGTAAACCCAACATTAAAAATGGTTATATAATAAAGGACGACATCGGTAAAAACCTAACGACTCATTAGAATGTAAATTTTTACAACTTTCAATTTGATATGGCGTGAATATTTTTAACCTTTAATGGGCTAAATGTTATAATTTAGCCCCTAACTCTAGAGCCCTTTGTCTTATTTTATATTCATTTTAAGAATATATTGCAAAATTACAGACCAGACCCCTAGAAATTCACTTGATTCCTGAATCTATTCGAAATAAGAAGCCGACAGTACAGATCTAATTCAGGTATCTGAAGTAAAAATAATGTTTTTGTAAACATATAGAAATCTGGATTAAAAACGATTTTAAATTGGACGCCACATCTAACAAACGGATCGTAAATCTGAACTCCGCAGCTACTATCTTTAACTGATCTAGATAATTAAAACCGAAATTAGATCCGAATCCTGACAAAATGATAAATTTGCGAAACGGTAACATATGGGATTCCGTCAAATGAACCGAGTTCGAAGGTACTCGACCAATTTCAAGATGATACATAATAATACATTGTGTCAAAAAAACGCTAATCAAATCTCAACATGCAGCACCAATTTCAATCCCTACCAATGAGATCTTAATCAGCGTTTAAATCAATAAAGAAACACGTAAGTGTAGCTGAACCAATCAAAAAAGAGAAGTGGTTTGGCATACGTGGTAGGAACCAATCAGCGGAGACGGAAATGTGACGTCAGAGAAGTGGTGGACCATTGGACATATGGGTGGGAAAGGGTAGGGATGCTGACGTCACGCGGTGTGTCAGAAGTGAACAAAAACTCATTTATATACAGGGTTATTACAAATGATGTTCATGATTTCAAGTGCACATAAAACTAGTTTTATTTGTCATAGAAAACAATAAAATGGTTACATTTTAAGAAAAACTTAAAAAGTTTCATCCCAGGTGCCAAGAATTATAAATGTTCCATATGGGAACCCCTTGTGATACGACAGATGTTAAGCGTGTAATCAAGCTCTTGCCATAGTTTGTTAAGAGTGTTCAGGTCGATTGTTTCGATAGCTCTGGTAATCCGTTGTTGGATCTCAGGTATGCTTTCTGGTGGTGTGTACACTTTATGTTTGATGTATCCTCACAAGAAAAAATCACAGGGGTGATGTCCGGAGATCTTGGAGGCCAGTTCAAGAGTGCACCATCACTTGGATCTGCACGGCTGATTCATCTGCCAGGCAGCCGATTTTGAAGTCCAGAATGAAGTTTAGGGATTCTTGTTCTAATTTCGGTAGAACCCATTCCGTCATCATGTCCAAGATTTATTCCATTTATTGTTTGTCCAACAAAGAAAAAAGGTCCGTATACTTTGTTGTAAATGATAGTACAGGACAAATTAACTTTTGGAGTGTAAGTGCTCGATGTAGGTGTGTGGGTTCTCCGAACCCCATATTATGACATTATGTCTGTTCACGGTACCACACAAGTGGGATGTGGTTTCATCACTAAAGACTAAACATTTTACACAGTTTTAATTTTCCATCAATGCCTACATGTTCTCACAAAAAGAAAGTCTTAGAACTTTGTCCTTTGGTTTTAATGCTTGAACAAGCTGAAGTTTGTAAGGCTTGAAATTTATACGTTTACGTAACATTTTCCAAACTGTTGGCTGTGGTATACCAAGCTGTTTGCTGCATTTAACAGTAGATTTCTGTGGACTACGCGTAAAACTTTTCCTTACCTGCTCTACAGTGTCATTGCTTACTGACTGATTTCTTTTTACAAATTCAAGTACCACTTGTAACTGCTAGGAGAATCTTCATTAAATTTGGTTCTAAAGTAACGTTGCACACTAATAACTGATTGGTTGATGTGATAATCCAACACATAAAATGCTTTCCTGTCTTCAAATTCAGCCACTACACAATTGACATCAATTGACTTTAACAAATAGCTGATACGTACTTAAATCAATGTAAACAAAACTTTATGAGTTTTTCTTTCCAGTGGTACCAACTGAAATGGTCTTAAAACAGGTTAATCCAGTAATATTTATAATTGAAATCGGGAACATCATTTGTAATAACCCTGTATAGTTATTGGTTGTGTGCATCTCCTAGTAGGTTAATCAAAAATTGCTGCTGATCAGTGGGAATACTATGTATTTGAACATTTTTCAAGTACTCTATGTGTTATAGTTGAAATTAACCTTAATTAAACCAATTTGATTGGATAAGTATTCCTCATGGCGAATTATTAGACCAATCAAATTCGTCACTTTGCAACTTAAGTGTGGTTTGTTTGCAAACTCAGGTGTAGATTAAACTGTTTTATACAACAGACACTACGTTAAAGTTAAATAGCGATTGTCGGGGAGCGGCAAAGTAATTTCCCGATTGATCTGTTCGATTTCTGTCACAATTGTAAAAAAAATTACAAAATTGTTTGAGTTTGTTAAAAATTCATTATACTTTATTTATATTACAGATAACTGGAATCAGAGATTACGACGCCATACCAACAAAATCAAATTTATTTGGTTTTGACGCTGATGATAAAAACATTAGTAACAAGCTTCGAATTAAAGATTGCAGGCAAATTTTGCAAGAATCTGGTTCAGAACCTTCCACAGTACCTTTGGCCGTAGCTTGTTACAATATTTCATCGTTATTAAAACCTATTTGGGATTATGAAGAAGCGACAAGTTGTCATCACCCCGATTGCGGATTATTTCAAAATAATACCTACAAACCTGTAGATACTCTTTCTTTTATGGACACTTTTACGATTAATGAAGTTAATTTGGAAAAGTTAAAAAAACCAAAACATCACACTCCTTTGGATGAGCATACACTGTGTTTGAACGAAACCTCTTTAAAGGTTGAAGTTTATTTAAGTGCTCCCACAAAAGCAATTTTAGAAGTATATAGTAATAATTCGCTTTATAATAGATTGTTTTTAATAATTTATTCTCATAAATTGGCTGGTGAATTATTGAATAATATCATGAGACGTAACGAAGATACCTTAGGCCCCGAAGTAATTGTTCCTAATTACATGAGGAGTAATTCAAATATTATGATGGATACCACCAATGCAGTAACTGGATTTTTTTTAAATAATGGAGATTGCTACTACTTTTTTTTTGAAGGTCTAGCTAATAGCATTGTGTCATACATTTGGAGCCAAATTAAGGATTACCAACGCTCAATGCTGCACATATATTACAACAGCGACTTTTGTTTCGAACATAGGCTATATTCTGAATTTATGACATATGGAGGAGTTTATATAATTAATTTAAAACTTCCATTGCAGGATATTCTTGATCAAGAACCATTGTATCTTGAGGGAAATGTGCCATTACCCTGTTGGGAGGTTCGTATTTAAAAATCTATAAAGGAGTTAAACATATATCTTTCAGGCCTTGAAAAAAATAAATCTTTTAATCAAATGCAATACATTGAGATCTATGATACAGTACAACTTGTTTCCTACAGCAAGAGAAATTTTAAGTTTGGACATGGAATTTGGAGTACCATACAATTGGGTTGATAAACTACACCCATTACCGTATTATATTCTAGAAAATAAAACCAGTTGTTAAAAAATACCCAGTAAAAATGTCCATTAGACTTGAAAAAAAAATTAAATCTGGTAAAACAACCATATTAACTGTATTAACAGTTCAAAATACAATGCAATACAAAATTTAAAATAAAACATTCTTTTCGGTAAGCTCTACGGGCAGTTTCGAAGTTTGGTTCTCAAAACATAATTATGAGAAGAAGCGATAGACATACTAAAATTTTCATTCCGTTTTAATAAACACTTATTTCAGTTACATATGAGATGTCCATCTCTAAAATGAGCCACATAATACCCTTCTTAATGACGTTTAATTTTTATTACCGTGTTCTCTACAGCATTCATCTTCCAAAACGAGACCAGTTGCAGATGTACTGGATCACTTAATGGATAATATTTTATTATATATATATATATATATATATATATATATATATATATATATATATATGTGTGTGTGTGTGTGTGTGTGTGTGTGTGTATATATACTATTACTTGCAGATTAATAAATTTTTATTGTAAACTCTAATATATACTTATGTAGAAACTGTACCATTTTTGTTGGTAGCAGAGTTAATACAGTCTATATCATCTTACAAAAGACTTAAATACAATTTTTTTGGATAAATATTGAAACTGGTCGAATTTCTAAAATTACTGATCGGAATAAACGTGCTTTACATTTATTATTTCAAAAAAACAGGCGTAAATCATCAATGAAACTGGCAATAGAGTGGGGAAATGCCATTGGAAAATCAGTGCCTAAAGATACTTGCCTGAGAAACGTCAAAAAGCTCGACTATGGCTTTTATAAAGTATGTGAGTGTGACATTTTTTAATTTTATTTAAACAAAACATCGCCTTTCCGCAAAACAGAAGAAGGTGTGATTGCAATGGGCCAAAGATCGTCTAAACTGGACGCAGGAAGACTGGAATAAAGTTATCTGAAGTGATGAATCCAAATTTGAAATATGCGTTGGGACAGTCGTAGTCGAATTCTGCGTAAAAAGGGAGAAGCTTATCATAAAGATTGTCTAAGACGAAAGTCAAACTATAGTCTGGGGTTGTATACCTCGCAAGGAGTAGGTAATTTACACTTCTTGAAGGCACAGTTAATGCGGAAAGGTATATAGACATATTGTAAAATGAACTTATGCCATCGATTGAAGTATTAAATGCTGCTAATGGAGAATACATTTTGGCGTTGCATGCTATATTGCAAAAAAGTGCAAAATAATATTCCGTCAATGAAGTGACCTTCCAGCAGTCCAGACCTGTCTCCATTTGAGACACTTTGGCATTGTACGAAAGAAGAGCTAAGAACTGCACCAGATCACAAAGCACCAGTTAAAAAATATTTGGGAAAACTTTAAGCCAGAATTTTGCAATAATCTTACTTCTCCAATGCCCCGTCGAATTCAGCCTGTTATTCAACAAAAAGGCTATATATATATATATATATATATATATATATATATATATATATATATATATATATATATATATATTTTGTGAGTCAGTTTTTTGTAGACAAACTTTAACAGGAGATAGAAGACATGTTTCTAAAAAGAAAAGTTCCTATAAACATATGTCGTAGAAGGCTTCGTTTCCGAGATACAGGGTGTTGAATATAATTTTTTTTTTCTCAAATTTTGATTATAATTCATAAACGAATGCTTAGATTTTTTTTCATGTTGGGTGGAATAATGTCTACTAATTAAGGGGCATAAAACAAGCGATAAGAATGTTCACAAACTTGCACAGTGGCGGAGTGGAGGAGGTGCTCAACCCCTTTCATAAACAGAACTTCTACGCCAATGACTATTTTTTTAAAAAACTGTTATTTTCATTATCTACATACAGTTTAACAAAAATAATGTACCTTCTTCGGTTTCGAAATTCCTGTGCGTTTCCGAGTTATTTTGATTTTTAGTGTTTGATGTGGTACTAAGTTAAGCAATGTGCTTTATGTGAATAATTGAATATAAAGTTTTTAATAAAACAGATATAATAAAACATTTAGAGCCATTTTAGTACCTAACGATCGTTTCTTTAAAATTTCAAATACATTTTCATTTATAAATAAGTAGGTTATCAGTTTTTTTTAGTATCCATTGTTATTATCCTCGTATAAAAAGAAATGCATAATTATTATTGTTATGCGGTCAATACTTTCTGTATAATTATGTATGTATCAATTTCGCCATAAACATGTATGTAGTTTTTAAGTGAGATTCTAATAAGTTATAGACCGCTGCTCACTTGCTCTCAATAAAGAGCAGCCACTGTATCAAGCCATACTCAAATACAAGACTTTTGTAAATTGAAATCTGTTTAGTACACTAATTTTAACAATCCTTATTTATTATTGTAACAATACTTAATTAATAATTGTGAAATTAATAAGAATTCTTAGCAATAACGATTTATAAATAAATAACAATAACACTAGTATAATAAAATTAGACACTTTGTTCAAAATGTAAACCGTTCTTTTCAATACACATTTCACAGCGACGTACAATAGAACGTCTTAAGTTAATTAAATGATGCACCCTTATTTCATTGCAAGCATCTCTGATGCGATTGTGAAGTTCTTCAAGTGTATTAACCGGAGTGGTATACACTTTTTCCTCATGAATCCCCATACAAAAAGTCAAGTGGCGTTAAATCGGGGATCTAGAGGCCACGCCACTGGACTTCCACGACCTATCCACCTCCCGGGTAGTTATTGTTTAGCCAATTTCTTACATTTCTGCCATAATGGGCCGGACATCCATCAAGCTGAAACCAAGAATGTCCTCTTAAATTCAAAGGAATGTCTTCCCACATATTAACATGTTCTTCTTCTAAAAATTGTAGGAAATTTTCTGAATTTACACGTTGTGGCAAGAAATAAGGTTCAAACACGTGGTTGCCGTAAATTCCAATCCAGACATTTGTACTAAATTCATGTTGAAAACTTCTTGGTCGAATGGCATGTGGGTTTTCATGTGCCCATATATGCAGATTGTGAAAGTTTACGATACCACGACGAGTAAAACAGGATTCATCAGTCCACAGTATGTTGGATAAGAAATCTCTATTATTTTGAATGGAGTTAAGAACCCACCTACAATCAGTAAGTCTTCGTTCGGCGTCACCTGGACATAAACCATGAACAGGTTGAAAATGATATGGGCGTCTGTGATCCCGTTTTAAAACCCGGAAACTTTACTTTGGGAAATACCAAGAGCAACAGCAGTACGTCGAGTACTTGTCGTGGGTTCCTATTAAATTCACGCAATATACCCTCTCCAATTCTATCTCGTCCACGGTTGTTCTGCGGCCCCATGTACATTTTTCAAACCCTGGTTAACAAATCGACGATGGATACTCACAAAACGGAATGATGAGGTTGTCGTCTATTTGGAAATCTTCTCCGATACCCTAGCTGCGTACCTTGAATTCCCATTTGCAAACCCATAAATAAAATGAATGTCGGCTTGTTCGCTATTTGTAAATGTAAACGGCATGTTACACTAATTAAAAGCTGGCAAATCAAATGAAATAACTTTTTGAACTTAAAAACAATAATTAATAACAGTGAAATTATTCAAGATGAAGCAAGTGTTTGTAAAAAGTCAAACTGTCGTTTCAAAATATAAAATTTAATACTTACTTGTTTTCCAAGGAGTATCATATTTTGTTGCAATGAAATAAGGGTGCATCATTTAGGTAACTTAAGACGTTCTATTGTACGTCGCTGCGAAATGTGTATTGAAAAGAACGGTTTACATTTTGAACTTTATACCTGTGTTATTGTTACTTACTTATAAATCGTTATTGCTAAGAATTCTTATTAATTTCACAATTTTAATTAAGTATTGTTACAATAATAAATAATAATTGTTAAAATTAGTGTACTAAACAGATTTCAATTTACAAAGTCTTGTATTTGAGTATGGCTTGATACAGTGGCGGCTCTTTAATGAGAGCAAGTGAGCAGCGGTCTATAACTTAAAAACTACATACATGTTTATGGCGAAATTGATACATACATAATTATACAGAAAGTATTGACCGCATAACAATAATAATTATGCATTTCTTTTTATACGAGGATAATATAACAATGGATACTAAAAACAACCGATAACCTACCTATTTATAAATGAAAATGTATTTGAAATTTTAAAGAAAGTATCGTTAGGTACTAAAATGGCTCTAAATGTTTTATTATATCTTTTTTATTAAAAATTTTATATTCAATTATTCACATAAAGCACATTACTTAACTTAGTACCACATCAAACACTAAAAATCAAAATAACTCGGAAACGCACAGGAATTTCGAAACAGAAGAAGGTACATTATTTTTGTTAAACTGTATGTAGATAATGAAAATAACAGTTTTTTAAAAATAGTCATTGGCGTAGAAGTTCTGTTTATGAAAGGGGTTGAGCACCCCCTCCACTCCGCCACTGTGCAAGTTTGTGAACATTCTTATCGCTTGTTTTATGCCCCTTAATTAATAGACATTATCCCCCCAACATGAAAAAAATCTAAGCATTCGTTTATGAGTTATAATGAAAATTTGAGAAAAAAAAATTATATTCAACACCCTGTATCTCGGAAACGAAGCCTTCTACGACATATGTTTATAAGAACTTTTCTTTTTAGAAACATGTGTTTTATCTCCTGTTAAAGTTTGTCTACAAAAAACTGACTCACCCTGTATATATACACACACACACACACACACACACACACATATATATATATATATATATATATATATATATATATATATATATATATATATATATATATATATATATATGCAGGGTGTTCCAGTTTTTTGTAGCAGGACTTTAATAGTCGATTGAGCTTTCAAAATTAAGACAAACAGTTCATATACACATAGGTTGTCAAACACTTAGTTTTGGAGATACAGGGTTTCAAAGTTTTAATTTTTTTTCAGTTCTTTTAATTTATCTTCAAAACTATTTAAAATATTAAATCCAAATTTAGTACACATATTACACTCCTTAAACTCAATATTAAGAGTAGTTTAACGTTTATCAATATCTACAGGGTAGTACACTTTCTGGGGTGGTACACCCTTTATCCCCCCCGAACTTTTTCATGCGACGCCTCTAACTCTTAAAAACCAGATGAGATAAATTAGCTGTAATCCATGAACAGCTTCCAAATGGTAAGTAAATAACATCTGATGCTCCCGCAAAAAATAGTGTGCCATGAAAAGAACAAAAAAAAAAGAATCAAATTATGTCAAATCTCACGTTTTATTTTAAATACGGCTTGTAATTTATTTACATATTTTATGGTGTTAATTTTTATTACAAAAGTGATTTTTTAAAATGCCATTTTTGTTTTCTAATCATGAAATGGCGGATACCCATTTTATTTATGGCTTTGTAAATGGGAGTTCAGCAGCAGCATCCCGTGAATATACGCGAAGATTTCTTTTTAGAAGAGCTCCGCATCCTTCAGTATTTGTAAGAGTTCACCAACAAATTATAAGTCAGGGGTTAAATAATTTGCATGGTCGTCAAAATAATAATCATAGGCAGCAAAGAAATATTGCACGACGAATTTTGCGTGAATTCAACAGAGATCCCACAACTAGCATGAGAAGAGAGTATCCGTCGCTTTAGGTGGAGTCTCAAATACTACTATTCACCGAACATTAAGACGTGATCACCGATATCCTTACCATCTACAACCTGTTCAAGGACTACAACCAGGGGATGCAGAACGTAGAGTTGCGTATTGTCGATGGATTCTTGCTGAAAATAACAATCCAGGTTTTTTAAATGATTTATGGGCCGATGAATCCTGCTTCACTCGCCGTGGTGTGGTAAATATTCACAACCAGCACGTTTGGGCACATGAAAATCCATATGTAGTTCGCCCGAGACATTTGGTGTGAACGTTTGGATAGGTATTTACAATAATCACCTTTTTGGGCCCTACTTTTTACCACCTCGGATGAATGCTGCGACTTTCTTGGAATTCTTAGAGAATGAACATGGGAGCATGTCGGAACATATTCCCTTAAATTTACGAAGAACGGCTTGGTTCCAGCTTGATGGTTGTCCGGCTCATTATAGCAGAATCGTTAGAAACTGGCTGGACAACCATTATCCAGGAAGATGGATCGGTCGCGCAGGCTCAGTTCCTTGGCCGCCAAGGTCTCCAGACCTAAATCCCTTAGATTTTTTTGTGTGGGGGTATTTAAAAGGAAGGGTGCATGCAACTCCTGTGACAACAAGAGATGAACTCATTAATAGGATTAGGGATGCGTGTAATGAAATAAGACAATTTTTAGTTAATATTCCACGTCGGTGTGAATTATGTATTCAACAGAATGGTTCACATTTTGAACAGTTTCTTTAAATTTATCTATTATTACGATAGCGTTTTTGTTTTGTTGTTAAAGGTTAAGTTTATTTTTTTAATTTATTTATTTCGTTCGTTTCGTTCTTGTTAAAATCTTAAATAGAAATTCTTTTCAATTTTTTCCAATAAATACGATTTTTTTTAACATTTATTTTGTTGTTTTACTTTTATTTTCCTTTATTTAATTCAACTGAATGGAGTGCAGTAGCACAGTAGCACAGTATTTTATTAAGAGACAAAAAAAAAAACGTGAGAATTGACATAATTTGATTCTTTCTTTATTGTTCTTTTCATGGCACACTATTTTTTGCGGGAGCATCAGACGTTCTTTACTTACCATTTGACCATGGATTACAGCTAATTTATCTCAAAAACTATGCATTTTTCGAAAAAAAAGCAAACGACAAAAAAGTTCCTAAATCAAATGGGCAATCTAAATTTTTAAGAGTTAGAGGCGTCGCATGAAAAAGTTCAAGGAGGATAAAGGGTGTACCACCCCGGAAACTGCACTACCCCGTAGATATTGATAAACGTTAAACTACTCTTAATATTGAGTTTAAGAAGTGTAATATGTGTACTATATTTGGATTTATTATTTTAAATAGTTTTGAAGATAAATTAAAAGAACTGAAAAAAAATTAAAGCTTTGAAACCCTGTATCTCCAAAACTAAGCGTTTGGCAATCTATGTTTATATGAACTTTTTGTCTTAATTTTGAAAGCTCTATCGACTATAAAGTCCTGCTACAAAAAACTGGAAGATGCTGTATATATGTCCCGGGTGTAAATCAAATAGGGGATACCCCTGTAACTTTTGAACGGGTAGTTAGGTTTTGTTAAGTTTGGTGGGTTATAGTAGTGCCAGTTTGGGATTTTCTACATAAAAAAAAACAATATGGTCGACTTCCGGTTTCACCGGAAATGACGCAAAAGATGAAAATTTAAATGGAACACTTTGTATATTGAAATACATACAGTTCATCTGTCAAATGTCAACTCAGGTGCCACTTTAATTTTTGATCATTATGACGTCATCTAAATTATAGATAATTGACGTATTACCCCCCACAATACTATTTTTCCTAATAATTAATTTTTGTGAAGCTTGTTAACGATCAAATTTAAAAATTACGGTTTTTTATCTAAAAAAACCCTGTATACTAAATAACTCTTTCAAGTACAAGTAAAACGATATGCATAGTAATAATTTCCTTAGTTCCTAAATAAAGCACTAATTTTTAATTTTCAAATTTTTATTAACACATGCTCATGAAGCAGAGACTCTGTCAAAGTAAAATGGTGTTTGAGTTGACATTTGGCAGATAAACTGTATGTATTTGAAGCCGTCGAATCCAAACATGTAAGTCTATACAGGTTGTTCCATTAAAAATTTCAGTTTTTGTGTCATTTCCGGTGAAACTGGAAGCCGGTCATATTGTTTTTTTTTGTGTAAAAAATCCCAAACTGGCTCTAATATAACCCATCAAAACTTGAACAATATCTAACGACCCGTTTAAAGTTACAGGGATTGATTTATACCGGTATATATATATATATATATATATATATATATATATATATATATATATATATATAGTAAATCATTGGAATGTTATTGTTAGCGTAAAAAGCAAGGGCAAAAATGTACAGAGTATCAATGTATGTTTATATTCGCAGAAATATTGTTTTTTTTAGTTTGTAGTATATAAATAAATATATTCCCTACATTATTTATTTATTTCAAAACAACTATTTTTAAAGTTATCATTCAACTTAATCAATTAAATTTGATGATCATAACGTCAATGTGCTTTCCCTGCTGGTGTGTATAGCACTCTTGCAAATGATTTCATGTTTCATTGTTGACAAATACCGGTAATTACAGATTTACTTCTTTAAATTTGTCGCAAAGGTGAGGATTTTCAACCGTAAACATAAATGCACAGTAATATTTGCATAAATCATCTCCACTGACGCGTGTCTATAAGAATACAATACTTTATTTAAAACGAAGGGATTAGTAGAATTTAATTAAAACCTTTTAAAATACTCGTACTTGTGTTGCGTAATTGTAAAATTTGAATATTTCAATAATAGAGAAACGAATTATGCTAACCTTGGTGCAAAATAATTTTGTACGGATGATATTTTTCTTCATTGATAATGTTATGTACGGAGCCCAAGCTAAAGTCGTTTTCTCTTGAAATTTGTAGCACGCTGACATGTGGATTTTTTTGCAAATGAAGTAAGAAATTTAACTTCTCGTCCATCTTCATTGAGCATGGTTCTCTGTGGGACTGCAATAAATTACACTCCTCGAAACGTCAAATCTATCTTTCAAATTCCTAAACGTGATCACTTTCGGATGTCTTACATTTGGAAATGTTTGCTTGTAAACTCTTTTAGTCAAAAGACAATTCTGATGGCATTCTCCCAAAACGTATATCATCTGACACATTTCTTCTTTTGAAGAATTCATTTTTATGAAAAAGCACTCACATTGGAGAACTGTCAAACATTGCATTTTTTTTTTCATTTTGATAACTTGATCACCCGTACGAAATAATAATAATAATAGCTACCAATCCAAATATCAAATAAATGTATTAGTGAACAATCCTGCATCATTCGAACCTCAGTATAAGGCGGTAGCGTTAAAATAACGTGATAAGATTACCTTAGCGACAAAAAAGTAGTTAAATGCGCTGTAATTCTTAGTTTATCGAAAATGAAAACTGAACCAATCATTTTTAAATTCACTATGGGATATCATTGGAAAGCCCATGACAAGCTCTATCGACTGGTCAAATGAAATATAGGGTGTTCCATTAAAAAAATGAGATAAAGGACATTTTATGTTTGTGACTACACTGTACAACAATCAAATTTCCTTTATATTTACACCATCTGATAAAAACTAGACTTGTGCTAATTTTTAGTTAGCTCTAACTTACAAAATGTAATTTGGTCAACTCACTCAAAAAAATGAGATAAATGACATTTTATGTTTGTGACTACACTGTACAACAATCAAATTTTCTTCAGATTTACAACATCTGCCAAAAGTTAGAAGACTTTGCTAATTTTTGGTTAGCTCCAACTTGCAAAATGTAATTTGGTCAATTCACAAGAAATTCTCCAATATGGCCTGTTATTCATAGACAATGGGTCATACATCTCTTCAGGTTCATAATAAACCCATAGTATGTAATAACTTTTGTTCTGTTTCGGAAGTATAGATCGAAGTATTGGGTAAAATATACTGGGTGCTATTTTAAAAAACGCAACTTTGATATGCTACATATTTCTGAGACACTCTGTATAGTGGTAAATATTTTTACAGCGTGCGCAATTGACTGCTACATCACCTCACGAAAGCAGAATTAAATTATCTGAAACCGTTTATGCACAGTGGAATAAATACGGGAAATTTGAACAACCAGTGTAATGTTGCTGTTTAAAAAATCCCGACATATCTATGATGGCACAAATTACAAAAAAAGTCTGGAAACTGTAGTGCTTTCCATGCTACATTAAATTTGATTTTCTGTTAACCGTTTATTAATTTAAGTATCGTATAGTTAATGGATACAAAATCGTTAATTAATAACTTTCATTAATGAATGATTTTTTATTAATACATGATACAACATGGACCTACTTCGTGTTTTTAAGAATTAAAATTATTATTATTGGGCAGAACACCTTTAATGTAGATAACGAAATCCTGTTTTTGTGTTACCTTCATTGCAATTAAGGTTTTTTATTACATACAGGGTGGCGCATTAGTGTGACAAAGTCCCATATCTCCTTTATTTAAAGAGATACGAAAAAAAAATTAAATACAAAAGTTGTAAGATATGTTCTGGTGCATATTCCA